>JAUCMX010000002.1:31022878-31067878 GCA_033459395.1 Hemibagrus guttatus
GTCTTTTCTGCCCTCCTGGGCCAATCTTGGCTGTGTGGGCAGGCCATGTCAAGACTATCCAGAATGTCATTTTTCATCGGCGTAACACTAATTGAAGTGTGCTGGCAGGAAAGACTGGCAGATGGTAAAAGGCACAGGATGACTTTTCTCTAAAAAGAGAAGCTGGTTCATTTTTGCTAAGATAATTAATCCTAAATCACTTTAAAAAATACTTAAAATTCTTTCAAAACACCTCTGAAACCTGATGCAGGTTTATATTATGTGTAATATGGACATGAAGCTTCTGTGATAAAGTTCATGGCGGGTCAGCGTAATACATCACACAGAGTGCTGAGGTCGGAGTGACACTAACCAGGACGCTCAGATAAGAGGAGCTCACAGCTAATTTGGCGGGTGATGAACACCAGGAGTCGATCGAGTTCACTGCTGAGGTGAGAGAAGGATTTCCTGAAAGCTGTTTGCTTCGCATGACTTATTTTATAATTTTCCAAAACTATGCACTGCTCCACAGACCTGAAACATGTAATAGACATAGATGAGGAATAAAACACTCTAAAGCATGATCTTATCGGAAAAAAAAAAACAATGCAGGTTCTGCTTCCTCAGCAAAGAAGTGTTTTATTCCTCTTACACAACAAGAACTTCCCAACGATTTCATCTAAATACGACGAAAATGCATCTTGTCATGTTATAGTTCCAGCTTTACCTCAGACTGGTACAAAGCCGTGACACTGGAGACTCTTTCCTTAAGCCGTACATCAAAATATTCCTTACACATGGATTTTAATCGGATAATTTTGTGTATCTGCTGTACAGGACGACAAGAATGAGCTGAGAAACGATAACATGTTGGAACGAGCACATGAATAATTATTTTTTTCAAATAGTTTAAAGAGAAAGGAGAAACGATTGGTGCCATGTTCAAAATAAATAAATAAATAAATAAATAAAAAGCTTTCTGTCTCCTCCAGGCTATTTTTTTTTCTGTTAAAAAGCACATGATTTTGCTTTCCTTGTTTCCTGTCGTATTTAGTGCGATCCTATGAAAGCCCTGGAAACATCAACAAAGAGGTCAGCTGCAGCGACATTAAAATCATTTTCCACTGGAAAAAGGAAATAATTAAGATTAAAGGACATTTCCTCTGTGTGGGAACAGCTGCTGTAGTGGTACTGCTGTGGAACGTGAGAAGAGACACAGACACGCAAACGCTCTCCTGTGCTGCCATCTTCTGATCCACACGGGTTCTGCAGTCTGAGAACCTGAGTCTGTGGCTAATATCTGTCTATATCTGTTCAAACGCTTCTGAAGTCCATGTTGTTTGTTTGTTTGTTTGTTTACTGCAATTTGTGAAATTATAACTTTAAAACTGTCAAACCCAAATACTTTTGCATTCAATCAGGATTGGGTGTTTTTCATATTACATAAATAATCTATATGAATGATCAACTTAGTTGATAGATAGATAGATAGATAGATAGATAGATAGATAGATAGATAGATAGATAGATAGATAGATAGATAGATAGATAGATAGATAGATAGATAGATAGGAACTGAAGGGATACTACAATATGTAGAAGGATGTATAGAGGGATAGATGGCTGGATTGATGAATTGTTGAATTGATGGAGCGGGCTTGGTGGTTAGCATGTTTGCCTCACACCTCCAGGGTTGGGGGTTCGATTCCCTCCTCTGCTGTGTGTGTTGAGTTTGCATGTTCTCCCCGTGCCTGGGTGGTTTCCTCCCCTGGAGTATAGACAGACAGAAATATAGTCAGACAGACAGATTGGCAGGCAGTGTGACAGACAGGTAGAATAAAAGACAGATAGGTAATTGTTAAGGCAGCTTTAATGTGGGGGAAAATGAGTTCTTCAGGAAGTCTTTTGAAGGTTAAACGTTTCAGTTTCTAAAGGAGTTCTGCCTGGAACCATTTTTTTTTCTGAAGAAAAGCTCTCTATTGTACAGTATTGAGATGTGAAATAAAATCCTCTCTACAAGTCTCCAGGAGAAATTGCTCAATAGGTCCAGCCAGCATTTCTGCCAGCCTGCTTTCTTAAAATCCCTAATAACTGCTCTATTACAGGCTGTGATTATTCACAATAAACTTGAACAGGGGACATCCTGAACACTTCCCCAGAATGCAACAGTACCATGATTATTATTTCAAAGATCATTTCTCTCACTTCTGAAAAAATATACCTGTAATTTTTTGGTCCTGTCTGTATGCAATTAGTGAAGCAGCCTTGGGACCATCCTGGGTATTTTAAAGCACAATTTTGGTGATAACCGGGCACGTTTTTAGTGCATCTACATTTCAAATTAAGCCGTTTGCAGGGAGAAAGAAGACTTCCCCAGACAAGTCAGAAGATTATTTTAAAACTGTGGATTTTCTGCAGAAAAGAGGCAAGAGCTCATGTTTCTGACCTACAAACAACCCACTGTGAGACAGTGAGAATTCCTCTGGTGCTCACCTATCCGGTTTCCCACCCTCTTATTCTGTAAACTTTGTGTACTACACTACTACAGATTTTATTGCACTTACACACACACACACACACACACACACACACACAGTTAAAAAAGATATACACGTATCTTAAACAACTTAAAATGGTCCATAGTCACTTATCATGAGATGCTGCCCTGCAATCAGGGGAAACCTTGGAGTATACATAAGAACAAAGGAAAATTCCCTCTACTTCCATTCTGACTGCCATAAAGTATCCCATAATGTTCTTAAAAAAGAAAAAAGGAAAAAAAGGTATGGAATGGTATAGGATTGGGAGCTGAGCATATTTTTAAAATACCAAACATAATATTCTACAATTCAATAGATATTAAAATTGAATTTAAACAGTGAATTTAAAATTATTTAAAATTTAAAATGAGGACATGTGACAATATAATAATGTCTACCTATAAATAAATAAATAAATAAATAAATAAATAAATAAATAAATAACAATCCAATACAAAACCCATGGAACCATATTCAAATCCATAAAAAAAAATTTAAAAAATAAAAAATAAGGTAAAATAACAACAACAACAAATGTCATGGGTGCATCACCCATCGCCCCCAGCACATCACATCCCTCACACATCACTCTCATCTGTGTCTTGTTATGGCTTGTGTAGCACCACTAGTTAAGTTCTAGGGTGCATCGTAATCCACTCCCTAGTCCACTACTCAAAGTCAAAGAAGTCAAAGTCAAAGAAGCTTTATTGTCACTTCAATCATATATAGCTGATGCAGTACATGGTGAAATGAAATAACGTTCCTCCTGGACCAGAGGTGCTACACATAACAAAAACAAAACACAGGGTGACGTGGACAAACATGAAGCTAAACTAAGGTGCAGAATTTTTAAACTAAACATACAACATAAGTGCAGGGAATGAGACAGTGCAGACAAACAAGACACATAACGCCGACTGTGTGCAAAAGAAGAACAGTGTTATACAGTGAGTGCAAGAATAGCAGCAGAGATAGTTAACACAGTTATAATATTTAAAGTTATAGTACAAATATTAAAGTGATGTGTGCATGTAAACAATATCAGGTGTGTGTGTGTGTGTGTGTGTGTGTGTGTGTGTGTGTGTGTGTGTCCATGTTATTCAGTTCAGTTCAGTTCTCTTTTGAGACACCTGATTGCCTGAGGGAAGAAACTGTTCAACAGTCTGGTTGTGTGGGCCCGAATGCTACGGTACCTCTTTCCAGACAGCAGGAGGGTGAAGAGTGTGTGGGGTCATCCACAATGCCGTTGGCTTTGCAGATGCAGCGTGTGGAGAAAATGTCCATAATAGAGGGAAGAGAGACTCCGATGATCTTCTCAGCTGTTCTCACTATCCGCTGCAGGGTCTTGCGATCCGACACGGTGCAATTCCCAAACCAGGCAGTGATGCAGCTGCTCAGGATGCTCTCGATGGTCCCTCTGTGGTCAGGATGAGAGGTGGAAGATGAGCCTTCCTCAGCCTTCACAGGAAGTAGAGACGCTGCTGGGCTTTCTTGGTGATGGAGCTGGTGTTGAGCAACCAGGTGAACACCAAGGAATTTGGTGCTCCTGACAATCTCCACGTTGGACCCGTTGATGTTCAGTGGAGAATGGTTACTCTGTGCTCTCCTGAAGTCAACAACCATCTCTCTCGTTTTCTCCACATTCACAGACAGGTTGTTGGCTTTACACCAGGCTGTTAGTTGTTGCACCTCCTCTCTGTACGCTGACTCTTCGTTCTTGCTGATGAGACCCACCACGGTCGTGTCATCGGCAAACTTAATGATGTGGTTGGAGCTGTGCATTGCTGCACAGTCATGAGTCAGCAGGGTGAACAGCAGTGGACTGAGCACATAGCCCTGAGGAGCTCCTGTGTTCAGTGTGGTGGCGCTGGAGCTGCTGTTCCCGATCCGGACTGACTGAGGTCTCCCAGTCAGGAAGTCCAGGATCCAGTTGCAGAGGGAGGTGTTGATGCCCAGCAGGCTCAGCTTCTTGATCAGGTGCTGAGGGATGATTGTGTTGAATGCTGAACTGAAGTCAATGAACAGCATTCATACATAAGTGTCCTTATTCTCCAGGTGTGTGTCAGGCTTTTTGTATCTAGTGCTCTTTCAGTGCTCCTTATAGGGCTCCTCAGATCCAGATCATCATCGGAGGGATGAAAATACAATGAAAAGGACAAAACATAAAGGGAAGCTCGAAAGGGAAACTCGGACCTCGGAACTCGAAAGGGAAACTCGGGAGGGAAACTTGGGACTCGAAACAAAAACAAAGAGAAGGAGAGACTCCCGAGGAGAAGAAGGCAGATCCCGAAGCCCGAGCACAAAACAGAGACAGCACCAAAAGCCCACCCGAAAAGCCGGCCACATAACCTCTAACGCCGACTAACGACAATTAAAGATCCCAGCCCCGAAACCGAGAAACAAAGAGACTTAAATACCCACACCCGAACGAGACACATGTGAAAGCAATACACTAATTGCACAGGAGCAGGGGCTTCCCGAGGATCTCTAGCGTCCAAAAACAAAACAGCCCAAAACCTGACAGTGTGTAAGGGTGAGATGGAAAGTTGTGCTGATGGCATCGTCCGTGGAGCGATTTGGACGATACAAAAACTGCATGGGGTCCAGTGATGCTGGCAGCAGGTCCTTGATTTGCCTCATGACGAGCCTCTCGAAGCACTTCATGATGATGGGTGTGAGTGCAACGGGACAATTGTCATTGAGACAGGACACTGGAGACGTCTTTAGGCACGTTGGGACGACGGCACTGCTCAGGGAGATGTTGAAGATGTCGGTGAAGACATCTGCTAGCTGTTCTGCACATTCCCTGAGCACTCTGCCAGGAATGTTGTCTGGTCCAGCAGCTTTCCATGGGTTAACTCTGCATAGAGTTTTCCACACATCGGCCGTGGTCCTCTGGAGGATGGATGGTCTTCCTCGCCATCACATCATTCTTCACCTCAAACCGAACATAGAATCTGTTCAGCGCATCTGGATGAGGAGCTGGCCTGTAGTTGGTGATGGACTGGATGCCTTGCCACATGCACCGAGTGTCACTGCTGCTCTGGAAGTGGCCGTGGATTCTCTGGGAGTGTGTATGCTTTGTCTCCCTGATGGCTCGAGACAGTTTATCCCATGCTGTTCTTATGGCATCCTTGTCTCCAGCTCTGAAGGCAGAGTCCCTGGATTTCAGCAGCGCAGGCACTTTTGTGGTCATCCACGGCTTCTGGTTGGAGCGTGTGGTGATTTGGAGATGGTCACATCATCGATGCACTTGCTGATGTAGCTGGTCACTGATGACATATATTCCTCCAAATCTGTGGTATCGCCATTGGTTGTAGCCTCCTTGAACTTGTCCGGCTATAATAAACAGTCCATCGGGGTGAGCATTCTGTAGTTCGCTAATAGCTCCGTAGAGCTCACACAGAGCCTCTTTAGCATTAGCGCTGGGGGGAATGTACACTCCGACAATGAATAGGGTGGTGAATTGCCGTGGTAAATAAAATGGTCTGCATCTAACAGTCACAAACTCCACTAGCGATGAACAGTAGCTATAAACAAGCACAGAGTTCTTGCACCATTCCGCGTTGATGTAAACACATAAGCCACCGTTGCAAGTCTCCGCAAGCACAGAGCTGCATTTCTGTTGGCACAAAACACAGTCAGCCCATTTTGCTGAATGTCGGCGTCCGGAACTCTGTCACTGAGCCACGTCTCCATAAAAACAAAGACGCAGTCGTCTCTGTACTCACGCCGTGTAGTTCGCTGGAGTCAGATGTAGTCCAGTTTATAATCCAAGGAGCAGACATTGGAAAGAAGAATGGAGGGGAGTGCTAGGGAGTGCAAACCCTGGCTAGGGTTTATTTTTAGCCTAGCATGGATACCCGCCCTCTTGCTGCGCTTTCGTCGACTCCTCTCCCAGCCACTGGCATTGGGCGACAGCAAGGACTCAGGGCCTGGTCTCCGCAGCAAGCCGAGATTGCGAAGGCTTTTCCGTAGTGCACCATGCACGTTGGCTGGTGCATGATTTCCAAGCTCTAGTAGTGTCTGGCGGTTGTATACATGAACACCGTTGTGTCTGGTGTCCATATGCTGTGGCAGTCGAGCTATATGAGGACAATAGCACCATTTTGGATCCGGAGTGGCCGCTGCGTGCTACTGCCACGCCTGCATCTTACCCTCAGGGAGGGCACTGAAAAGATCCACAATGCACTGCAAAAACCATGGAGCTCACTACCGATGCTCACTGTGTTCCCTCACTGGAAATATCATCATATTTTATGAGCTTGAACAAAATGTGGATGAATTAAACTCTCTTGTAACTTAACTTACAAATATACAGAGTTTGTTATAGTTGTTGTAGTTTAACATTTTATATACAGTTTGATTGAGTCTGGGGAATTTTTAGTAAGTGTTTAATAATTCTAAAAAAAAAAAAATCCACTAGCTACTGTAGCTACAATCCTGAGTGAAGATCCATGACAGAAATGTGTGTGATTAATCTAACAAATTTGCATGACTGAATCAAACTGGAATATTTCATATGATTGAAATAAAAAAAAACATGCATTCATAATAATAAAAAAACTACAAGAAGCACAGAATATCAGAAATCTATTATTTATTATTATGGCAATATATTATATATTATCATGGTTCATTCATAAAAATCCAATAAAAGCCATAAATAAATTAGATAACATTACAATGACATCCTATAAAAATCTAATAACATACCCATAAAATCAGACCATATTCATATTTTTATGTGGTTTTTGTTTTGCATCTTATTTATTATCATGGGATACCCTTTGGAATATGGTCAGAATTGATAATGTTCCAATTGTTTTATAATAATAATAATAATAATAATAATAATAATAATAATAATAATAATAATATTTATTTATATGGTGTAATTACTGTGGGTAATCTAGCCATGGGGGTCACAGTCCAGTGACTTCTGTGCCGGTCCCAAGCCCGGATAAATAGAGAGGGTTGCGTCAGGAAGGCCATCCGGCGTAAAACATTGCCAAATTTAACCATGCGAATCGTCAGTACGAATTTCATACCGGATCGGTCGAGGCCCGGGTTAACAACGACCGCCATCGGCGCCGTTGACCTACAGGGCGCTGGTGGAAATTGGGCTACTGTTGGTCGAAGAAGTAGAGGAGGGAGGAGAGTGCGCAGACAGAGAGAGAAGAGGAAAGGTAAGAGTGTAGGACTGAGAATAGGAACTCTGAATGTTGGTACTATGACAGGGAAAGGTAGAGAGCTGGCTGATGTGATGGAGAGAAGGAAGGTGGATATACTGTGTGTACAGGAGACCAGGTGGAAGGGTAGCAAGGCTCGTAGTATAGGAGCAGGATTCAAGCTGTTTTATTATGGTGTGGATAGTAAGAGAAATGGGGTAGGTGTGGTCCTGATGGAGGAGTTTGTGAGGAATGTCCTGGAGGTGAAGAGAGTGTCAGACAGGGTGATGAGTCTGAAGTTAGAGTTTGAAGGGGTGATGTTGAATGTTGTTAGTGGTTATGCCCCACAGGTAGGTTGTGAGTTAGAGGAGAAAGAGAGATTCTGGAGTGAATTAGATGAGGTGATGG
This sequence comes from Hemibagrus guttatus, assembly GCA_033459395.1. Lineage (NCBI taxonomy): Eukaryota > Metazoa > Chordata > Actinopteri > Siluriformes > Bagridae > Hemibagrus > Hemibagrus guttatus. Next base: position 31,030,977 of record JAUCMX010000002.1, read on the forward strand.
AGAGTATTCCCACGGGTGAGAGAGTGGTGATAGGAGCGGATTTTAATGGACATGTTGGCGAGGGGAACACAGGTGATGAGGAGGTGATGGGCAAGTTTGGAGTTAAGGAAAGGAACCTTGAAGGACAGATGGTAGTGGACTTTGCTAAGAGGATGGACATGGGTGTGGTTAACACTTATTTTCAGAAGAGGGAGGAACATAGAGTAACTTACAAGAGTGGAGGTAGGAGAACACAGGTAGACTACATTCTATGTAGAAGAGGCAATCTGAAAGAGATTAGTGACTGTAAAGTGGTAGTGGGAGAGAGTGTAGCCAGACAGCATAGGATGGTGGTGTGTAGGATGACTTTGATGGTCTGTAAGACAAAGAGGTCAAAGATAGAGAAGAAAACCAAGTGGTGGAAGCTGAAAAAGGAGGAATGTTGTGAGGAATTTAGACAGAAGTTGAGGCAGGCTCTGGGTGGTCAGGTAGTGCTGCCAGATGACTGGGAAACTACAGCAGAAGTGATCAGGGAGACAGGGAGAAAGGTGCTGGGTGTGTCATCTGGAAGGAGGAAAGAAGATAAGGAGACTTGGTGGTGGAATGAGGAAGTTCAGGATAGTATCCAGAGGAAGAGGTTAGCCAAGAAGAAGTGGGACATGGACAGGACTGAAGAGAATAGACAGGAATACAAGGAGTTACAGCGCAGAGTGAAGAGGGAGGTGTCTAAGGCCAAGCAGAAGGCATATGAAGAGTTGTACACTAGGTTAGACACTAGAGAAGGAGAGAAGGACTTGTACAGGTTAGCTAGGCAGAGGGATCGAGATGGGAAGGATGTGCAGCAAGTTAGAGTTATTAAGGATAGAGATGGAAGGGTGCTCACAAGTGAGGAGAGTGTACAGAGGAGATGGAAGGAATACTTTGAGGAGCTGATGAATGAGGAAAATGAGAGGGAAAAAAGAGTAGAAGGGGTGAACTCTGTGGAACAGAAAGTAGATAAGATTAGAAAGGATGAAGTCAGGAAGGCTTTGAAGAGGATGAAAAGTGGGAAGGCAGTTGGTCCTGATGACATTCCGGTGGAGGTCTGGAAGTGTCTGGGAGAGGCAGCAGTGGAATTTTTAGCTAATTTGTTCAACAGGGTTTTAGAGAGTGAGAGGATGCCTGAGGAATGGAGAAGTGTGTTAGTGCCGATCTTTAAGAATAAGGGTGACGTGCAGAGTTGCAGTAACTATAGGGGGATAAAGTTGATGAGCCATACAATGAAGGTATGGGAAAGAGTAGTGGAAGCTAGGTTAAGGAAGGTAGTGGAAATTTGTGAGCAGCAGTATAGCTTCATGCCCAGAAAGAGCACAACGGATGCAATTTTTGCTCTGAGGATTTTGATGGAGAAGTATAGGGATGGTCAGAAGGAGTTGCACTGTGTGTTTGTAGACTTGGAGAAAGCGTATGACAGGGTGCCAAGAGAAGAGCTGTGGTACTGTATGAGGAAGTCAGGAGTAGCGGAGAAGTATGTCAGAGTGGTGCAGGACATGTATGAGAGGAGCAGAACAGTGGTGAGGTGTGCTGTAGGTCAGACAGAGGAGTTCAATGTGGAGGTGGGACTGCATCAGGGATCGGCTCTGAGCCCCTTCCTGTTTGCTATGGTGATGGACCAGTTGTCAGAGGAGGTCAGACAGGAGTCTCCTTGGACAATGATGTTTGCAGATGACATTGTGATCTGTAGTGAGAGCAGGGAGCAGGTGGAGGAAAACCTGGAGAGGTGGAGGTTTGCGCTGGAGAGAAGAGGAATGAAGGTCAGTCGTAGTAAGACTGAGTACATGTGTGTGAATGAAAGGGAGGGAAGTGGAACAGTAAGGTTACAGGGTGAAGAGGTGAAGAAGGTACAGGAGTTTAAGTACTTGGGGTCAACAGTCCAGAGTAATGGAGAGTGTGGGAAAGAGGTAAAGAAGCGAGTGCAGGCAGGTTGGAATGGGTGGAGAAAGGTGTCGGGAGTTCTGTGTGATCAGAAAATATCAGCGAGAATCAAGGGGAAGGTGTACAGGACAGTGGTGAGAGCGGCCATGCTGTATGGTTTAGAGACAGTGTCACTGAGGAAGAGACAGGAGTCAGAGCTAGAGGTTGCAGAGCTGAAGATGTTGAGGTTCTCTTTGGGAGTGACAAGATTGGACAGGATTAGGAATGAGTACATCAGAGGGACAGCTCATGTTGGACGTTTGGGGGACAAAGTTAGGGAGGCCAGATTAAGATGGTTTGGACATGTTCAGAGGAGGGACAGTGAGTATATTGGTAGGAGAATGTTGGACATGGGGCTGCCAGGCAGGAGGCAAAGAGGAAGGCCAAAGAGGAGGTATATGGATGGAATTAATGAGGATATGAAGCTAGTGGGTGCAAGGGTTGAGGATGCAGAAGATAGGGATAGGTGGAGAGAGATGATTCGCAGTGGCGACCCCTGAAGGGAAAAGCCGAAAGAAGAAGAAGAAGAATTACTGTGGGTACTTTAATGGGATATGCTTTGGAATATTGTCTGACTTTATGGGCTTCCTACTAGATTTTGGATGATATTCCAAAATCCCAAATATCCTATAAAAATCCAAAAAGAAGCTATTGAATTTATAACATATTCCAATGAGTAACCCATAAAAATCCATTTGGAGAAGCATATAAAATTAATAATATTCCAAAATGTATGCCATAAAAAGCCAATTGGAACCACATAGAAATTAGCCTTGATTGTGAGATTTAATGGACGCCAATTCATCTTATAAAGACCAGTTGGGAATTTCCATTGGAACCCAATTAAAATGTGTAATAGCAGACCATTGGACATTATAAAAAGTGTAATGTAATGACAAGTCATGAAGTTGTAAGATGGAAGTAATAAGACCTTTACCAATCAATTTGTGTAGCCTATCTGAGATGTAGATGAAGATGAAGAGAGGCTGATATACAGGATCTTGCTCTCTTTCTAGCTGTAAATTTGAGAGACTTGTGAGCAAACAACTGCTGCTTTAAATTCTTTTATCCAGATGCCAAAAAATTGTGTCCAATTTGTTGAGTGATTGTCATGTCTCACTCCACAGTGGTGGTTAATGTGAAGCTCATGTGAAAGTAGACACTCAGGACTTTAAGAATTTGTAGTGTTTCAGAAGTATTTCTGTTTTTCTCTAGACTACTAGGGGTGATATATTCATAGAAAAGTTCCAGGTTCGTTTTTTTCTCCATGCAAATGTTTGTATCTTCAAAGTAAATGTTGATATCAAACCAATTTCTGCTCTCTGAGATGCACCAAGTGCTTGTTCATCTAAAAAGCAGCTCAAAATCATCAACCAGTTCAATTCTGTGTAAGGTTATCAAAACAGAGGGAAAAACACACGACTACAACACACTGAAAGCCAACAGACTCATTTTAGATCAGACTCACAGCCTGAACATCATTCCATTCTTTATGTTGATTGAAAACGTCCCATAAGTCCATTCTTTTTCAAATGGCTTAATGGCAAAACTGGTAAAAAAGTGTTAAGGAGTTTACAAATAAAGTGCCAAATCTATTTAAAAAAAAGTTCTAATCATATTTTAGGTATATCTGTATATAATAAATGAATCAGTGTCTTGATGAAGTTTTAATCTACATTTTTGGGCACTAAGACTTACACAAATGAAACGATTAGCAAACGCAGGATTTCCATCAGCTCATGAGTATTTTTAGACTATCTGTACCAGTTTAATTAATGCTTGACCTCGGTTTTGAATCGGAGAGCATTCTCTCTTCTCTCTACACCGCTATCTCCACTTCCTTTCTGCTCCCACCTGCACTTGCCAAGCGTCTTTTATGAAGAAGCTCTTTTTAATAATTGTAAATCAGAACGATCTCATTTTCTTCAGAAAGTGCTGTCAGAAATGAGCTTTATTATCCCGTCAGGAAAACACACCCAGGCGCACAATTTGGAGAAGACCTGCCTGTCTCATTTCCCTTCACTTCCGGAAGATTCCTCTCTTAATTTCTGAGAAGCGACGAAACAGGAGATGGCTTATTATCCTCCTCCACTGGTGAGAGTGAGAGTGTAATAATGGGAAGGCAGCACTTTGGAGAACCGAGGCCCATCTGAAAAGATGGAACATTGATTTTAATTAAACTCGGAAAGGCTACATTTGATTTTTCCAGTTAATTCATAACACTGGGAAGCTGGTGAATGCATGCAGTCTGACAATTTAATTATCATATAGAAAGGAAGTAGAACAGTGAAAGAAGCATTCGAGGCATGTTGGCGTGTGTTATGAGATGTTTGGATCATGCACAAATATACAAAACATGGTTTATTCGTTAACGTTATACCACAGCACTGTAGAATTCTGGGTTCTGATTGGTCAGGTGTTGATTAATTTCCTATAACAAATGTAGTGCAGCTACAAAAAAAGTGCAAAGCTTTTCTATAGTAACAACCCATTCAAATTGATTATACAATCTAAAACTAATAGAAATGGATCGCTGATATGTTGAGATTTTTATTTAACATCTTATTTAACTTATTTAGTTTGCTAACGCAAAGAATTTCTTATAAAAATGCTAATACGGTGACTACTTATGATTCTGTAGCTTGAAATTAAAGCTTGGAAGTTCTGTTCAATGATTTAGGGAAACAACAAAGAAAACACATTAAACTGCTAAGGAAGGTTCCTTCATACCCGAGTTTAGCATGTAGCTGCTCACACCATCAACAGTGAAGAAAAGATCACATTACTGTGTTAAATGGGTTTACAATACTATTTATTTCAGGTCAATCAACATCTGGATTAAATCTTTAACACTAACCATTACACAACGTATCATAAACATGATAAACTCATGATCACTAATGCTAGCTTTTTGCTAGCAAAACATACACTTTCATGGAAGCTGTGTTTTTTCCCAACTTGTAGCTAAAATATTCCATGTTCATGCTCAAGAGTTCCAGGTTAAGTTAAATGCAACTTAATATTATGACGACTAATATTACTGATATCACTACTAATATAATACTTCTACTTCTCCTACTACTAATAATGTTATTTATTTAGCACGTTTCATACAAAATGCAGACCAAAGTGCTATGCAGAAAGAAAACCATTACTTAACCCATTACATAACCAAATATTACAAAATAAAGAATAAAAAAGTTTTGAGTTTCAGATTTGTTCAGTAAAAGGAAATTTATCTCAAGGTAAGAGTAACAGGGGTTGAAACTACAAGCAAAGAATAATACATAATAAAAACAGTACAAACAAAAATGGAGATGATGAAGTACAAAATATGATGTAAAATAAAATAATAAGGTTGATATATTACAATAAAATAAAACAGAACAGACTGGATAAAACTGCCCATCGTACAGTATGTAAAGCTTCCTGGTTAAAGGTGTAAGGTAGAAAGGAAGGTCTTTTTAGGTCTTTTAGTTGTTGGTAGATGTTATAGTGCAGAAATCCTGATGGTGCTGAAGATATCTGGAGTTTCGGGCTGGAGCTTTGGAGTAAGATCAGTCCTTGCTAGATTTTATCTCCTGGCTTTCATGGAACTAGCTGGAAATGATTAATACACAATCCTGTTTAGCCGCTTTTCTGTTATTTACTTTTTTTTCCTCACGATTTCTCTTTAGTTTTGCTCAATGTTTCTTTTTTTTCTACATAGCTTCCTCTAAATATTGAGAGTCCCATTTCAACCTGCTTAATCAACACTGATAGTTTTGACATTTGATATAAAATGGCGCAATAAAAAGCTGTCACTGATTGTTAACCACTTTAAAATTTTACTTGGCCCTCATTCTGCCTGTCGCTGCAGCCCCGCTGTCGGCCATCATTAGCAGACGCCGCTCACGCTAATGAAATCCAACAGGGAGAAAATAGCAAATGAAAGAAAGAGACAAATGAACCTGGTGTCACTCCTAAAGAATAATGTTTGATTCACTGCACAGTAAATTGCAGGAATAAATGGCTGGATTGATTGAGTAATTTGAAAATTCATCAGTGGCCAAGGCAAGCTGTTTCACATCGTCACTGCTGCACCTGCTTCAGACGTTTTTAATGTGTTATTTTAGATGACTTCAGGGTTCATAATTTAATATTTGGAAAGAGACACAGTTTTAAATATCCAAAAGGACTCTGTATTTGTTTTGCTGTGGTGTCATGTCTGGGATTTTTTAACAATTAAACAAATGGATCAAATTTCAAATTTGGGTATTATTTAAGTGCAAGACGTCCATCTTTCCAGCTACAGTATTAAAGAAAAAAACAATCTCACACTATAAAGTATTGTTGCTGTAGTCTGATTTCGAAACAGAAACCCTACATTAGATGTTCGCCCATACAGAACAAGTTCAAACTAGAACCAACTTGGTGTCTATCTGCAGTCCTAGTAAAAGAAGTTCCACCCAGTATTTAGAATTGTTTATTTTAAACAATTCTCTTGTCTTACATCTAAAGCATCTGGCAGAAATCCTTATCCAAAGAGACTTACATTTTATCCAAATGAGGGTTAACTGCCTTGCTCAAGGGTGCATCAATGGGAGCTTGGTAGACTTTGGATTCAAACTCACAACCTTCCAATCAGCAGGCCAACACCTTCACCACTAGCCTACAATCTTCACAGGTCAGGCTGCTTGGGAGAATTTTTGAAGGACCCATATGAAATACTACAGAGCACCCCTGTAGAAGAAGAAGAACTAAAGGCACAAAGCCTTTATTATTGCCACACATACATTACAGCACAGTGGAATTCTTTTCTTTGCATATCCCAGCTGAGGAAGCTGGGGTTAGAGCACAGGGGCAGCTATGATGCAACACCCCTGGAGCAGAGAGGGTTAAGGGCCTTGCTCAATTGCCCAACAGTGGAGCGTGGAGCTTGGTGGTGCTGGGGCTTGGTGGTGCTGGGGCTTGAATCCCGATCCTCCAATCAACAACCTAGAGCCTTGACCACTTGAACCACCAGTGCACCCAAATGTAATGTTAATAGAAAGCAAATAACATTACATTTGCGAAAATTATGTCATTCGCCTATAAAATAAGATACAATCTAGAGCCTTTAATTGCATCTTTTGGGTTTTCCTTTTGAAGAGAAACCTTGATATAGGATATCCTTTTTTTAGAATGCTAGTACCCTTAACAAATATTCAAAGAATCCTTTTGTACTTACATCCTCAACTTCTCATCCATCATTATTCTAACATTGTAGACAATCAGGTGTGAACCAACGTCCATTAGCTGGTTAAACATAGCCCTGGTAAAGATTTAGTTTTCATGGTCAGAGATCTCAGGAACAGGGTGAAGGTCAGTTGCACATGTGGTTAGTCTCATCCTGTCTTTCTAGACATCTGCCTACTGGTCCATCAAAGAGTCCTTGCTTTTGCAATGTATGACTAAGTACACCCAAAACTCCATCACACACTCTTCCACAAGACCAACCCATCCAGTGTACCATAGGGTTCCTATGGTTACCTTGGTTTCAGAGGTTCAGAGTTTCAGAGGTACTAATGAATGCAAAGAAGTGACTTAACCTAGCTGCCTGCATTGAATGATCCATGACCAAAAGATCAACATGGACAGACGATGCTAACAGCCACTTGGCCTGGTTGTCCACTCAAGACATCTGAAAAAAATTAGAGCTACCAGTATCATACAGAATCTCACCAATCTTCTATTCAAGCTTGTTCAAGATCAGAGGAACTCTTGTGAAGACAGTCACAACTCCTTACTCACCAGTGTATTTCATCATGAGCATCCAGACTAACCTATTTCCCAAGGTCAAGCAATAGGTTCCACTTCTACTCAAGTAGCTAATTTAGCAATTATTTTCATCTTTACCATATAGTTCTTGGTGAAATGAAGCTCTTTCATTGCAATATTAAAAGGCATTAATAATTTATAAGTATTATTGATGTAATTCATCTTGAAATCTCATTTAACATAAATGCTTCCATTTAAAAGCCTTATCAGTTTAAACATTTACAATGTGTTTGATCTCCATGTAAATGTGTAATACTGTCACATATCTGAGTGTGCTTTTCTCTCCAGTGATAAAAACCTCGGTAACCATCAGTAAGTTGGCCCTGAGCCTTCCTTGCTGTTGCTCTCTTAATTTTTTCCCCCTGCTGTGATTGATCTCGCTCTCTGCATCTCCCCGTGGCTTTGCATGTGTGACGGATCAATTTGGTCACGCTTGTCAGTCTACGGCTTAGAGGTATCATGAAACTCTTCACTGAAGATGAAGTGGGGAGGGGGGGTGGATTGAATATTCAGTCGGCATCAACCACGTCTCCTTCCTCTCATTGCAGGGGAATAGCCGTGTAAAAATGCCACCAGTTTGACAAGAACAAGCGTTTTAGTCGTTGAGCAGCCTCCTCCCGTGTAGTGTCAGTCAAGCTGAGAGAATTTAGCAAGGGGATAGGAGGCCTGATCATGCCTGTTTTACAAGTCTTATAGCACCACTGGAGGATTGGCGAAGCGAAAACATCTCACTATTCCCAACAGAACTGCTGAACGACAATCAAACTCTGAAGAGATCCAGACCACAAGTCCCAATAAGCTCCTCTCGAGTTCTAAGTGTAGCAGTGCAGGTTTTCAAACATCCGGGTCACTTTGAATTGTCTGCTAGCAGTCAGGTAAGGTACCTGAATTTGTCTTGTAATCTCAAAAGGTGATTCATTGCTCATCAGTAGTTCCATGGTAGCTTGTCTGTGGGTGGGAATGGTACTAAAACAATGCTCCTGATCCAGTATGGGGTGAAATAAAAATATTTTACAACACATAGGGCAAAAGGGGGTGGGGGGATTAATTAAATGGAGGTACAAGGGACGAAATCACAGGAAGAACCAGAACTCAGCATCTTCTGCTATCCTCTAACCAAACATTGCTTCAATGATTTGCAGTGTCTTGAGTAAACTGTTTCCTGTTTCTAAATAAAGACTGAAGTGCTGGAACGGTGTAGAAATAGAAATCTTGGTGGATTAACAGGCTTTGTCTTCGTATACAGCTGAAAGGCATGTTTATAGTAATCAGACTATTTTTACAGTGATTTGTGTGTTACATTTTTACTAGAAATGCAATCAAGCACTGAAATATTTGCTGTACAGATTGGTATAAATGGACTTGGACATTGGGCTTGCTTGGTATCCCATTCCAAAACCATAAGCATATAATAACTTCCATTCTTCTAGGTAGTTATTTTTCGGAGTGTGTGTGGAAATCTGTGAGTTCGGACACTGCTGTTATTGGTTGATGTCACACATCTTGTGCTGATGTTGCTTCCAGAGGCAGAATGGAAGTCTGTAGTGAATGATGCAACAGAATATGCACATTTTTTTCTCAGCACTCAGCTCTGTGAGCTTGCCTGGTCTACTGCTTCACAGCTGAATGGTTCTTACTCTTAGACACTTCCATTTCACAATAACAGCACTTACCGTTGACCAGGGCAGATCTAGTGGGGCAGAAATTTCACAAATTGACTTGTGGCAAAGGTGGCATCCAAGGGGAGTGTCACGTTTAAAGCCACTTATCTCTTCAGTACAACCCATTATACTGCCAGTGGAAGTCTGTAGACGTTGCATGGTTGTGTGCTTGGTTGTATGCACCTGTGAGCAGTGGGTGTGGCTGAAACACTTGAACTCATTTATTAGGATGGGTCTCTGCATACTTTTGGCAATATGGTGTTTAGAGATATAAAGTACCACTTTATTTTAATAGTGTACTCTAGACAGACAAGAATATCGACTATCAACAACCTGTAAGTTGTTACATAATACATGGTGAATTATCAAAGCAGTTTTCCAGGCATGCATTAAGAATTCTATATTTAACCACTTTGTCTACAAAGTCCCCAATTATATTTGTAGAAATACCATGAAGCAAACACTTGAGCAACTTGATTTGTTCAGTTACATTTACATTTATGGCATTTGCCAGATACGCTTATTCAGTGCTAACTGACCGAATGTGGTTTAAGGGCCTTGTTCAGGGGCCCAGCAGTGGCAGCTTGGTGGACCTGGGATTCAAACTCACAACCTTCTGATCAGTAGTCCAGCTGGCTGTATAGCCCGCTGGCTATATTTAGACGGACTAATTGGGTGTGCTAGAAATCACATACCACATCCCCTCAGTGGTAGCTTAGTGATTGAGTCAGTCAGAGATGATGAAATGCCTTTTGAGGACAGGATGGTGCTAACTAGCTGTCTCAATTTTGGTCATCTTTAACCTTGACTAAGAATGATTTCTGGGATTAAGTAGAAGTAGATCTAAACAATGCTCAGATCTAAGGAAAGATAAGAAGTTTGTGTGGTTTGTTTTGCTCAAACAGATGCAACTATGAATATTTATTAGAGCTGAATTCCTACTTATTTATCCATTGTAAGGAAGAAAACAGTCAGTGTCATGTCAGTGGCATGTGCTGGTGTGAAGAAGTGGAGTTACTCTTACCACCACTAAGTTGATTAGTTCCTCTAATACCACAGGAAATTGTCAGCACTAACATTTGTCGAAAATTATTTAATAACGTAACGTCATACATTTTGTCATTTTATTGTTACATTTACATTTATCGCTTGGCAGCTATAATCACTCATTCCCTCACCAGCTTGTCTTTTCTCTGCAGCTTGTCATCTTTTTTAACTGTGAAACCATCAACTCTTTTGTCTTGAAGATGTTATAAAACTTAGTTGCAGCCTGAAAAAGCACTGATGCTGGAGGACACTGATTTCTTCCACAAATATGAAGTAAACATCTTAAAGAGACAGCATGATTTTTAACCCATTTTTTATTAAGTTCAGATCTTCCAGCTCCACTTCCGATCCAGTCCAGATATTTACAGCGGAACTTCGGCATACGAATGCCCTCCCTTAAGAACTGAACATTTTGCAAATAATAATATGCATTAGCATATGAAGCATTTTCGGCATACGAACGAACCGAACCGTTGTTTTGGTGACAGATCGGTGGCGTGGGCGGTCTGTTCTATTTTAAGCCCAAGCTTGGTGGCACGACTTCCTGTGAGGAGCCTTGACATGGAATGCTTGGCTTGGGTCAGTTCTTTGTAAGCAGCCATACAGTTTACATACGCTTCGTATTGGTCATATTGGTCATATTTTTGGGCGGCTGCAACGGATTATCTGCATTTACATTATTTCTTATGGGAAAATTCATTTCGCAATACAAATTTTCACCTTAAGAACTCGCCTCCAGAACCAATTAAATTTTAATGCCGAAGATCCACTGTACCTAAACTTATCTGTTTCCTGTTTTACAGTGAATTTATTATAATTATTTTAGAATGGATTTAAAGATCACAATTTCACACTTGCCACAGATGTGCCTGTGAAGGAGCTTTTACTATAGAAACCATATCTTAGATGGCCCTTCTGACCAATCAGAGTCAAGAATTTGTCTGTGCAGCGATATAATCATGATTAATTAATTAATTGCGTGTTTTTTAAACCAGCAAAAACACTTTCTATGAATGGGGCTGTCATCTGGCTGGAAATGAGAAGCTTTGGATAACACGAGAGCTGAAATTGAATCTACATTTCTAGCTGAAATGAAGCAGCTCTTAGAGTAATGAAGAGAGATCAGCAAACCACAGCTCTTGTTATGAATCGACTTTTAATTAATAGAAGACAGATTTGATTCTGGAGTGAATAAAATCTGAGTTACTTTTTTATCCCTGCTAAAAAACCTTCATTTATTAGAAAGGAGGAAATGAAATAAAGTAGGCTGCCGTGACATGCAGTAACGTTCATGCATACATTTTGTGTCTAATAAAAGAAAGTATAAATATTAGCAGCATTAGCAGAGCAATGTTTTAGCTGCAATATTTGATAACTTGTATCGTATGCGATTTGGATCACGACGCGTGCTGCCAAAAACGGCGATTCGTAGCATTGTTTTAAAATAAAAATAGTCAAGTGTTGGAATAATATCTTGTTAAATTATGTGGCTATTGTCTGAATTTACAAATAAGTGCAAATAATGGTGATAATGGAAGGGAAGGCGGGCTAGGGCGGAAACCCTCGTCTTTTTTTCGACTCTCTGTGCTGATGGTAATAAGCGGCGGTTGCGGCCTGTGGACCGTGTCCTTTCTGTCTTGTTATCCCCACTCTAAATCTTCGGCATCTTGGCAGGCCCGGGCCATGTGTATTCCCAAACAGACTCCCTAACTACCTCCCACGCTGCTAACCAGCATCATGACACACTCGTTCCCTCTCGGCTCACCAGAGCCCGCTGGCTATATTTAGAAGGACTAATTGGGTGTGCTAGAAATCACATAGTGACACCTCTGAAGTTGAAAACAATCTCGAGTGCATTGTTTTCTTTTTCATTTCCTTATTTTCTCTCTCTTTTTTTTTTCCGTCTTGTTTCCGAGGCGCAGCTACACAACATGGGCCCGGACGCCTTTTCCGAGTGACAGCTCATTTAATGGAAAAAGCAGAGAGTGACGAGGAGATGAAGCAGTGTTGCTACAAATGACTTGCTTGTCCCGTTATTACGAGGGCTCTGGGCAACTTCAGTCTCATAAGGGGCCTCTGGAGCCCGGCGTTACACTCATCACCGCTCGAATAAACAACGCCAGTGTTTCTTGTGTGTTCAGAGGGACGCTGGCGGTCGCAGGTCAGCGTACTGAGATGTCTCAGCGATGCACTCGAGAGACAGGATCACACCGCTGTCTAATCCCAGAAGAACTGTAGCGTGAACTGAGTTACACGAAAGAAGCTTTTTTTAAGCGTGTGTGTACGAGACTCAACACATAGACCAATAAAAGCCAAGGAATATATATCGTAGTGGTATTTGTCTATCTTTTTTTTCTTGCAGTGAAGTCCTTTTTTTGCTCCTGAAGCTTCGACTGATGAATTAAGCATGTGCTGTTGTGCTATTACAGGAAAATAATCAGCAACAGGCTGGTGTGAGGAAGCGGCTTCAACACGGCGCATCTTAAAGTGTTTCATTCCTCTTATAAAACACCAATTTAGTAACAATAACAAATTCTTATTTCGTAATCAGGTTAAATCCAGGACTTTTCCTGTTTTCACTTATCTCACAGCAGCTACAATATAACATCATGCCATCACCATTGTGCCTTCTAGATTTTCTCTCAGTTTAAGCTAATAAGACAACACTCATCTTTATTGTGGTTAGAGCTTTCCTTCTGCCTGTTACAAAGCATTTATTCTATCTTAAACACATGTTTAAAAAACACAAGAATCCAGAAGATGAGGGAAAATCACTAGCAAATAAATAGAATAATAGAAATACATATAGAAATATCGGGGCATTTTTATTATATTGAAGGAACAAACTTTTTAAAATTATTCTAAATGTGTTAGTGGTATAAATTGAATCACATACAATTCACATGTGATTACATAAAATAATAGCACATAAAAATGAATGAATCATAAGGAAGAAAATGAAGTTGTGAAATAATGTGAAGAAGCACATTTGAAAATACATGAATTGTTAAAGGATTAAAGAAGACCATGTTTTCCTTTTGGTTTATCTTACAAATGAAATTCTTACCATTTAAAGAATTGTTGGGGCATTAAAAAAATATATATATATAATAAAGGAACACACTAAATGTGTTAATGACAAATTTCTTTGTCTTCTTTATTTACTCCACAAACTTTTGCACTCAGAAAACTTTTGAGAATCAGTTTATACCAACTTTTGAATGTAGATATTGAATTCAAACATTGAAAACTGACTTTTGTATCAATATATATTTTTAAATGCATTTATTTATTTATGTCTTTATCACATTTATTTATCACAGCAGCCTTTGGGCGTAAAAGCTCACACCACAGCCAAATAACGAGCATTACATACAGCAGGCAAATGGAAATGAACACACTCTTCTACACAAAACTCATTTCCTGTCACATTTCTGCTCCGTCTATGACTTCCTGTTAGAATTTGCAGCCATATTAAGCGGTGATGTATGTGAGCAGAGATCGTGATCTCGGCCGCTGTGGCCTTATTTTCTCTCGAACATACACACGCTGTCAATTATGCTCCACAGACCGATGGGTTTTTTTGGCCTAACAGTGATTTTGCCCTCAGCATTATTTGGAAAAAGTGGCTCAGGAAGCGGCCTAATGAGAGCGGACGAGTGACAGCCAGTTACTCCAGAGGTCTATTTTATCAATATGTTCATATGCAGGAGCATTTTGGGATCATGTGATGTATCTGTTATTGTGTTATCGTAGCCTGTTTACTCAGTCCGCCACCGAGATTGCCCGTTATGTTCATTTAACTTCATTCCTGGTTCAAAAGTCATTACACGATGCTCCATAAATCTCACTCGATGCTACTTAAACCACAAATAGCCTATTTCAATGAGGGCAAAACACAACCTTATGTTACAGTTATACAGAGTGCATTGATAAAGCAATTAAGTGACACATAAATCAAGCGGACCACAAAACTCCTCGGCAACGCCGGATGCTGACTCACGCGATCTGTCTGATGTCATTCCCTTTATAGTTAAATAAATACAAGTAGAAATGCGACAGCCATGGCAGAAAGATCACAAAGAAGAACGTACGTGTATCCTGAAACGAGAAGCAAGCACAATCAGGAGAATAATATCGAAGAAACTTTCGTGAAAATAAAGTGAATCATTTTTTAAAGTGCACGTGAAAAAGAACCAATCATAAAAACAAACAAGCATGAAAATAAATAAAATTGTGTGTACAATAAATATTTTTTTCCCCCAAAAGAATTATGTGCAAGAAAATAAAGTGTGAAATCGCAATAAGTGAATCGTTAAAACAAAAGATGATTCATGTGAACAAATCAGATGAATCAAATTAATGTCATGTAAGGAAAACGTGTAAAGATTAATCAATTATGTGAAAGCAACGCAAAGGCAAAGATATTAGACATGTTTGAGAAAATCATGCGGAAATGAATCTTGTGTCAAAGAATCATATGGAAATGAATGAATCGTATAAAAGAATCATATTAAAATGAACGATTCATGTAGAAAAAAGTGCATATGAAATCACACAACATGTGAAAACAAAGAAAAAATCACACATGAATATAAAAGAATCATGGGAAAGTAAGAAAATTGTGGTGCTATCTGAGTGGGAGGGGCATATTCCCTAACCTGTCAATCATACTGGAACTGACCAATCGTAGGCACCGGTGAGCTCATGTATGTGAAAGGAGGAGGGTAGAACTTTCTTTTTATTGTCTAATTCCACACATACAACCAATTAAAACCACTGAAATTCTCTCAGTTTACATTTCAGTTAAAAAAAAAAAAAAAATAATAATAATAATAGTTAATTAAGCTGTTATTACTAAAACAAAATAGACTTGAAGGTGAGGGAGTGCTTCTTTTTTCTCATGACTTTATGTACAGTAAAAAGTAAATAATGAAAAATATTCAACTCCGTGCAGGAAGTGATGCAACACACAATTAGAATTTTCAGAGTTTCAAAAATATCTTCATATTAATATCTAATAAATATATCGAAAGGATAAATTTCTCCAATGTTTGCCGACGCGATGGAGGAAAACGGCTCGTCATTAGGGGTCAGTAGAGGTCTGTGACTAGATGACTAGCAGAGATCTTCTCCAGCATGGCTGCGAAGCCATCTATAGACACCAGAGTAGTTATTTTATAGTTCAATTTAGCATCAAGCTAATTAGAAATCATTGCTTTTGTGACTGTCAAGTCATTCCCTTTCGATTTTTTTTTTTTCTGCATGTGAATTAGAAATGTACTTCCTCTTACGTCTGTTCCTGAAGCAAAGACGATATCTCTTGGATGTTGTTGTTGGAGATCATTCACTGTTAAACAATGCTGTCTATATATCGCTGATCCTCATCCACCTCAGGACTGGAAGTCGATCGTTTGACTATCGACTCGTGATGCTGTTCAGCAGAGTCAACAAAAAAAGTACAACAAGAAAAAACCCATTTTGATTAACTTTCTCTACCAGCAGAACAGACAGTATTTCCAGCTGCAGGGTAAATCCGTTTCTGTATTAACAGCTCATTTACAGGAACCTGTAAGTGAAATCCGTGATAAATAATTATAAAAATATTCGAAAACAAAGAAACCTACATAACCGTTGATGTGGTGAAGTTTTCTGTAATGAAATGCTATTTAACATTTCTGGAAGGAGTCTCCAGTGTCAGCCATTACATTTTCCGACACTTTCTACATTTCCCAAACTGCTTCACAGCCTGCAAATGACATCATGGCCTCTAGACGTGGCCGCTCGGGCTCTAATGGTGCATTTGAGTAGTAATGCGAAGATCGTAATTACGAGTGGGAATTTTCTTTGAGCTCAGTGATTTCGGGGGCGTGTCAGTAAGAAAACATGGTGGTATTGACGGATGCAATGTATACTATATAATATTTTTTTTTATTCCAGAGTTAATTTGAGAACTTCCATAAAGACTCGAATGCCATCGATGTCGTAATGACGACTTCCCTGCTCATGAATACAAATTTCCCAGTTAGACATAAACACAGGGTAATTCCCATCATGCTCATTTACCATGAGGTTCTCCATCTCCTTCTGAAGCCCTCTCTTTCCTCTCAGTCGAGTATCGTTTATTAAACATGTGTTGATTCATTACCAAACACTTTGTTACTGGGTTTGTTCTAGTTTCCTGTTTCTTGCTCTCCTGACTTCTTCGACTCTGATTTTTGCCTCATGTTCTGTTATTGTTTATCTACTACTGTATCTGCTTCTGCCCTGCTTCACCGTGACAGTAACATGACCTACTGCGATTTTTGTTTCATTAGCTTCAAGAGAGAAAAACAAGAGAGGCTGCTGAGGGAATGACGGTTTGTATCTGAACGTTGAACATGAGAACTCGCCATAACAGGATGCTCCACAGCTTTAAATGTAAATAGAATCACTTCTCAAAGCTTTAAAATCTGTTTTTTTTAGCTCAATTGAGAAAGAGTAGTAGCCAAAAATCTATAGCACACAGTAAACAATATACTGTAGTAAATTTAATAAGTAAAATAAGCACAAAATTTGCTTGTTTGTTGTCCCAAGCTTCATATTAGCATACTTAACACATTAGCATGACAAGCTAACTCTACTAGTTAGCTACACAAGACCTCTTATTAGCCAAGTGTGCTAGATAGAAGAAAACTCTCCAGAGACACAAATAATCTCTAGTGCTTCTTCCCAAGCTTTATTTTTCCTAATTTCACGATGTCTGATCTGACAGGATCCATGCTTAAAAGGTTTTCTTCCATTTTGTGTGTATTAATTGCACAAACGTTGACTGGAGAGACAAAAGAATAAGTCATAGTACGCATTTCTGACTGATCTAAGAAACCATTCGAGGGAAATGTTTGGATTTGTTGCTTTGCTTTAACATGCTGTATCTAATTTTCGTTTTTGTCGGCAGTTTTGCTGTCACTTTGACATTTTTGCTTGCTACATGACGGCAAGCTAACGTAGCTAACAAGGAGGGATTTGTGCAAACCGCATGTGTAAATCCTTCTATAGTGGCATCGCTTCAATCACCTGAGGAGTTATTCTGACACACTGTTAACTATAAACATGGACAATTCAGAAATTTAAGAGAAGAAAGAAAGTGGAAAAACCCTCTAGAACACATGGACTACAACATACGCTGAAGAGAGCTCATTAAATTGACTGAATTCAAACATGTTCTTCAGTTTCATGTGATTTAATAGAAGTTACAGCAACACAAATTGTTTTTGTACATCCGACATAATTTGGTCATGCGTTATCAAAGTCCTGGGTTAAATTAAATTAAATTTTTCACCTGTACAGATGTTTAAATCCAGGTGTTCGGTAACAACCACATCAGCACCAATGTAGTGTTAAGAAGGCAGGAAGACACAAAAACAGTGAATTTTTAAAAATTAAAGCAGTCAATAAATAGGAACATTAGTGGTGGCTCAAGTGGTTAAGGCTCCCCCTTGAGCAAGGCCGCTAATCATCACACCCCATGACATCATGACAGTCAGAAACTAAATTAGTAGATTAGATAGTAGTAACTCATTTAAAGCCAGACAATCAATGTTTATATAAGTGAGTATCTTCTCAACTAAGTTTGAATTCCAGCATGAAACTGAGGCCCAGGATATACATCATGTATTCTGAGCAACACTGACCTGGTAGCCATATGCTATAATGTTTCATGACTTGGACGGTGTGAAGAAAGACCCTGATGATGTTCTGTGCCGATTTCACCATCTGCTGCCGGGTCTTGCGGTCCGAGGCATTTCGATTGCCGTACAGCAGGGATGCAGCTGCTCATGATGCTCTCTATAGTCTCCCTGTAGAACGTATGGAGGGTCTCACGTCTCAGGATTGCCGCAGGAAATGAAGGCTCTTCAGGGCTTGTTTTGGCTCGAATGCAGGTGGTGAGGGTCCAGGTGAGGACTTCTACAGTACAAAGTGCATAGCACAAAACTCCATAACGTCCATGTTGGAGCGGTCTACAGCATGTATACAAGAAGATGATCAGAAAGTCCTGAAATTTGCTTCTGAAGTGAAGAATTTTGCACTAGAGCTACAAGCTAAGAAGTATGAAGTAGCAGAGAAGTAAGCAAAGGAATAGCTACTGGGTTAAAATCGCCACACAGTACCTTCAATATCCAAAAATTCACTTTGTAGGGTCATAACCTGGAACTGATTTTGACCTAATGAGGACTTCTACACAAAATAATCCTTAAAGCTATATTTAATTGTCCAAATGTCACAAAATATAACACCAGGATTGGTCAAGGCAATGTACATTATTTTATCAAGCTTTTGATTGTAGTAGATTGTAGTAAATCTTCTCTACACAAGTTTAGCTCAACAAAAGATCAAATATATATTAAAATGTAGTCAGAGCCCAGACTTCAATCCAAACAATATGGGGCAAGATGTAAGAATTCATCCAAAGTGACAGAGCCTGAGCAATCCTGCCAAAAAAGAGTTAGCAAAAAAAAATAAAAAATTCAAAAGATTTTGCTGTGTGAAGGTAGGGGCATTGGTGGCTCAGTGGTAGGTTTCTCGCCTATCATGCAGAAGGCCTGGGTTCGATTCTCAGCCAATGCCCCAACCCCAGCCACTGGATGCGGTGCTGGTCCCAAGCCTGGAAAAATGGGAGGGTTGCATCAGGAAGGGCATCAGGAAGGGCATCTGGTGTAAAACATTTGCCAAGTTGTTGTGCGGACCAGTTGGTCCGCTGTGGTGACCCCGAACAGGGAGCAGCTGAAAGCAACTTCTTCTTCTTTGCTGTGTGAAGGTGATAGAGCGAAATCTCCTAAGACCTACAGCTCTAATTGCAGCCAAAGATGGTTCTATCAGATAGTCTTGCGTGGTTGAATACTTATTAATGTGGAATATCAGTAAATAACCATGCAATTCCTGCTTCTGTAATTTAATTAACCTTTGTCTCACAGAAAAATAAAATATTTTTAAATGTATACACTAAATGGTGAAAAAAATTTTAAAAATAAATTAAAAAAATCCAGTTCCCATCCGGTTTAAGCCCCCCCCCCAAAAAAAAGTTAATAAGCCAATTCTTATGCAAAGTACTAGAATTTTCACTTATTATCATCTATATTACTTCTAATACACAGTAAAATATACAGCATTCACATTTTACAAACAATGTTAAACTGGTGGCTATAACCTTCACCATCCTCACAGTGAAACATGGTGGTGGGGGTAGCATCATGTTAAAGGTTAAGATAAGGTAAGGTAAGGTAAGGTGAGATAGAACTTTATTAATTAAGGAAATTCTTTGCCAGAAACTGCTTTAATAATTTGCAAGAGAAATAAATATAAATGAAATCTAAATGAAATATGCTACATATACAAAATGTACAAAAAGGTGCTTTTGAATTAAGATGATATTGCACATGGTATGATATTAACGTACATATTGTAAATATGGTAAATTGGGAGTTACAGCGTTTGACCTGAAAGGGGAGGAGTTATAGAGTTTGAACTGAAAGAAGAGGGGAGTTGTAGAGTTTCAAGTAAAAGGGAAGGGGTTAGTTTCAATTGAACGAGGAGGGGTTATAGAATGTCAAGTGGAAGGGAAGGAGTTATAGAGATTGACCTAAAAGGGGAGGGGTTATAGAGTTTGACCTGAAGGAGAGGAGTTTAAACTGAAAGGGAAGAAGTTCTAGAGTTTGACCTGAAAGGGGAGGAGTTATAGAGTTTGAACTGAAAGGGGAGGAATACTAGAGTTTGACCTGAAAGGGGAGGAGTTATAGAGATTGATCTAAAAGGGGATGGGTTATAGAGTTTGACCGGAAAGATTATAGAGTTTGACCTGAAGGAGAGGAGTTTAAACTGAAAGGGAAGAAGTTCTAGAGTTTGACCTGAAAGGGGAGGAGTTATAGAGTTTGACCTGAAAGGGGAGGAGTACTAGAGTTTCACCTGAAAGGGGAGGAGTTATAGAGATTTACCTAAAAGGGGAGGAGTTATAGAGTTTGACCTGAAGGGGGAGGAGTTCTAAAGTTTGTCCTGAAGGAGAGGAGTTTAAACTGAAAGGGAAGAAGTTCTAGAGTTTGACCTGAAAGGGGAGGAGTTATAGAGTTTGACCTGAAAGGGGAGGAGTACTAGAGTTTGAAAGGGCTTCTTTTCTTTTCTTTTCTTTTCTTTTCTTTTCTTTTCTTTTCTTTTCTTTTCTTAATACTTTTTAATACTTTTTCAGAACTTTGACTTTATTAACTTCTTGGTACGTTCTTGAACAAACTCTGGGGTCAATCCCATTCAACTAATAATGAATAAATAAAATAATAAATCAGGTCACCCCTGATAGTGACAGGATTTTGTTTTTTGAAATACTTTTAAATCTTTAAACAAATTTTCAAACTCCATTTTTACTATCATGACACTTCAATTCCAGCTGCTACAAAATGCAAGTAATTCTGAATGAAATTGACAAGCTGATGAATTGAATTTTCCAGAAATAATCCAAGCGGCTCGTGCGCTTCAGATGGCCGCTCCAGCAGATGTTTCTGTAGTGAATGTGACATTTCTGTAGTGAACGCTGAGGCCACAGAGGCACCGGCAGTGAGGGATTTCAAACATATTCAAACATTTACTCAGCACTTGCATTAACATGCAGAACTTCCTGTCGTGTGCATCTGTGCACTCTAAAAAAAAACCCAGAAAAAAACAACCCAGTATGCTGATTACGTGCATGTGTCTACTATAATAATTACAGCCTTGTGCGTATGTCCACTCTATGCTAATCCCAGAGTCTCCCGGGAATTTTCCGCTGGATCCGGGTGGAGAATGGAAATGTGTTGTGGAATGGAAACCTATGAGGTTACACACCTCCCTGCATTACAAACCTCCTCGAGTGCTGAATACTTTATTCCCCTTTATTCCCAGCTCACCTTGATGACATCATCCGTCCACAGGGACTCTCTAACACCCACCCACACACACCCACACACACACACTTTATCTGCTGTAATACCTGTGACCTTTTCCTGCAATAAGAGTGTGTCAGCTTTGCTTTAGAGGAACAGCGGCGTGTTGATTAGGCCCGGATTTATTTCATGGAACTCCTACAGGGGGCGACACAACACAACACTGACACAACACAAACACACACACACACACACACACACACACACACACAATATAAACATAACACACCCTCCTTGTACCACACACAACATTAATTATCTCTGTTTTATTTATTTATTTATTTATTTATTTAGAAACTTCAGCTAACACTTTCTGCTTCATCACTGATTCAATCAGATTCATTTATTTGAAATTATTATTGCAGACTCGCTAACAGCACCAGGGATTAGGATGATAGGTAGTAGAATGCTAATTAGGTGATATCAGGTGTTAATCATTAAGACTTTCAGATCCTAACACAATAATGTAATGTTTACAACAACAACAAAATATTTTAAAGATAAGTCTTTATGACTTTTCTCCTGTTACTAGCTGTGTAACAATTACATTAATTAAAGGAAATCATATGTGGCATGTATTGTTTTTTTTTTTGTTTGTTTGTTTTTTACTTGCTTGTTTTGCTTTAATTTTTTGTACAATTTTTTTTTTCAGGATCACCATGTTTAAATAGTTTTTATGTTAGATGATTTTATATTACCATTTTGTATTATAGTCTTTCCCAAAATTTTATTTCTTTATATTTATCAATTTATCAATTATGGAAAAAAAAAAAACAAAAAAAAAAAACCCCCATATATATATATATATATATAAATATAATTATTAATATATTAATAATATATAATATATTTTATATCTTAATGTATTTTCAGTATTAATATTTACAATTCATATTTTTATTGAACAGTGTTCCCCAGAATTATATTTATTTATTTATTTATTATCAAATTACTTTTCAATAAAAACTATTAATTTGTTAAAATCTAAAGTCTCCAGTGTCAGCGCTTTGTCACAGTCAGAGGTAAAGCTAGAACTTTTTTGACTTAAGAGCTTGAAAGAGAACAATGAGAGGTTGGCGAGAGAAAGACTGTTTATAGCTCCTATAACGTAAGTAAGAACACCAACTAACTTTATTTGTGATGTGGCACAAGATCAAATAAAAAATTATTGGAAGTATTGTTTGTAATAAGACTTACAGTGTACTCCAATTAATGTCAGCCCCCAGAATTCAGTATGAAGTATTAAATCCAGTATAAATTCCATATGGATGCTGAATGTGTGTTTAGAATTTCAGCCTGTGGTGGAAGTGTGAGGTAACTGTAGGTCGTTCAGGTTGATGGCGTATGACTCGGCTGCTATGTAAAGTGAACTCTGCTCCTCGTGTGTTTTCTGTCATTGGGGTTTTTGTCCTATGTTGATGTCAGACGACGAAACTCAGACGAGCATGCCTATCACGACATGGCAGACCCAGATAAGTGACACGACACGGACCGCGCGAGGAGCAAAACACCAACGCCATCACGGGGCAAATGGCTCATCTTTTCACTCAGTGACTCATGAAATGATATAGATAGCATGATTGTGTGCATTTGTTCCACTATTATGTAAAAAAAAAGTTAAAACAAGAAAATAAAATGAATTAAAATTGAAAAAATGTGTTCTCTTAATACACAATAAATACCATAAAAATAGATATTAATATATATTATAACACCAGTACAGATTTGTACAGATCAAATTGTGAAATATATATATACAGTGGTGTGAAAAAGTGTTGGCCCCCTTCCTGATTTCTTATTTTTTTTGCATGTTTGTCACACTTTAATGTTTCAGATAATCAAACACATTTAAATATTAGTCAAAGATAACACAAGTAAACACATCATGCAGTTTTTAAATGAAGGTTTTTATTATTAAGGGAAAACAAAATCCAAAACTACATGGCCCTGTGTGAAAAAGTGTTTGCCCCCCCTGTAAAAACCTACTGTAACTTAACTGTGGTTTATCACACCTGAGTTCAGTTTCTCTAGCCACACCCAGGCCTGATTACTGCCACACCTGTTCGCAATCAAGAACTCACTTAAATAGGACCTGCCTGACAAAGTGAAGTAGACCAAAAGCTCCTCAAGAGCTAGACATCATGCCGAGATCCAAAGAAATTCAAAAACAAATGAGAAAGAAAGTCATTGAGATCTATCAGTCTGGAAAAGGTTATAAAGCCATTTCTAAAGCTTTGGGACTGCCGCGAACCACAGTGAGAGCCATTATCTACAAATGGCGAAAACATGGAACAGTGGAGAACCTTCCCAGGAGTGGCCGGCCGACCAAAACTACCCCAAGAGCGCGGCGACAACTCATCCAGGAGGTCACAAAAGACCCCACAACAACATCCAAAGAACTGCAGGCCTCACTTGCCTCAGTTAAGGTGAGTGTTCATGACTCCACCATAAGAAAGAGACTGGGCAAAAATGGTTTGCAAATGGTTTCAAGACGAAAACCGCTACTGAGCAAAAAGAACATAAAGGCTCGTCTCAGTTTTGCCAGAAAACATCTTGATGATCCCCAAGACTTTTGGGAAAATACTCTGTGGACTGACGAGACAAAAATTGAACTTTTTAGAAGGTCTGTGTCCCATTACGTCTGGCGTAAAAGTAACACCGCATTTCAGAAAAAGATCATCATACCAACAGTAAAATATGGTGGTGGTAGTGTGATGGTCTGGTGCTGTTTTGCTGCTTCAGGACCTGGAAGACTTGCTGTGATAAATGGAACCATGAATTCTGCTGTCTACCAAAAAATCCTGAAGGAGAATGTCCGGCCATCTGTTTGTGACCTCAAGCTAAAGCGAACTTGGGTTCTGCAGCAGGACAATGATCCAAAACACACCAGCAAGTCCACCTCTGAATGGCTGAAGAAAAACAAAATGAAGACTTTGGAGTGTCCTAGTCAAAGTCCTGACCTCAATCCGATTGAGATGCTGTGGCATGACCTTAAAAAGGTGGTTCATGCTCGAAAACCCTCCAATGTGGCTGAATTACAACAATTCTGCAAAGATGAGTGGGCCAAAATTCCTCCACAGTGCTGTAACAGACTCACTGCAAGTTATGGAAAACGCTTGATTGCAGTTGTTGCTGCTAAGGGTGGACCAACCAGTTATTAGGCTTAGGGGGCAAACACTTTTTCACACAGGGCCATGTAGTTTTGGATTTTGTTTTCCCTTAATAATAAAAACCTTCATTTAAAAACTGCATGATGTGTTTACTTGTGTTATCTTTGACTAATATTTAAATGTGTTTGATTATCTGAAACATTAAAGTGCGACAAACATGCAAAAAAATAAGAAATCAGGAAGGGGGCCAACACTTTTTCACACCACTGTGTGTGTGTGTGTGTGTGTGTGTGTGTGTGTGTGTGTGTGATATATATATATATATATATATCAATCGTAGTATCATATTGTTTTTTTGTATTTTTATTTATTTTTATCCTGGTGGGAAAAAAAAGATTTTATTTGGTTTTTTTCCCACCTTTTCTCTTTTCCCTTTCTCTTTCAACTTTGGAGTTTATTTGTGATTGGAAAAAAATAGATAACCATCAAAATATTTAATTTTCTTTTCACAGAGGTTTTTTTTTATTTTTTACAAAATTGAAATAGCGAATAAAACCATTAAAATAAAAGAATCATGCTTTTATTTTCAGAATAATAAAGGAACGGTGATCAGAGGCCCATCCTTGTCCGTCATCCTCACAACTTCCACTGTTTACATCCAACTTAATTTCCTCATCTTAAGAGGAAAATTAACATCTAAAGTGCTTGCTCCAAAATTCAGCTCCACTCAGATGCACACGGCTTTTATGGAAATACAGAAAAACACGTTTCCTGTTCGCACGTTAGGAGGTTGGTGCTGTTGACATCGCAGCTCATCCCTGCAAATCTTATCTGATATTGTGTCTTCTGTTTCATTATTCATTCTGCAAATACAATTTTACGCCATATTTTATTCATAAGGTTTGCTTTGTCCTTAAAAAATAACACCTTAAAGTTCATGGTGAGAAGTTATTAAAGACTATCCTCAAGGGCGAAGGCGGGCATTTATGGTAAAAGCCTTCTCTACCTTTTTTTTTTTTTTTTTTTACTCTTTATGTGTATGTGGTATTGATCAGAGTTAAAGATTATCAATGAAATAGTTTTGGCCTTTTAAAGCACAACCTCATCCATCATGTGTGCCCTTTATCACAAACTCTTCTCGCATCCATAGAGACTCTCTCTCTCTCTCTCTCTCTCTCTCTCTCTCTCGTTTCATTTTGCTTTCACTATTAGACTGACCGCAGGGCTTGAGTATCCTCTCCTAGCACTTTGTCATATTATTATTAATTCATGAGTTATTACTTGTACATTGTGTTTTTTTTTTGGAAAGAAAACTGTTGGAAACATCACATTTAATAGACAAACTACTAATTTCAAAACTTCTCCCCGCTCACAGAACTTCACAGGAGCTCGGAAATGGCACGCTTTTATTGCTCCGGGCCATTTTAAATATTTAATCACGAGTTTTATTTGATTGTAATTGCCTCACTTAATGACTTTTTTATGCTCCTATTTATGTCTTTTTATTTTGGTAACTCAACACCGCTGAAGAAAAGGCCCTTATTGCATCTAAATGAAAAGAAATAAATAGATACATGAAGTAGATTTGGTAATAATTTTGTCTCTTTATTAGGCAATATCTACAAACAATAGTCCAAATACATGGACAGGCTCTGAGGAATATTCCTTAATAAGCAGTGGCAGTTGGAATCTCAGGCTTAAGTCTTTCAGAGAGAAGAAATAAAATACATCAGCATGCTTCAGTTTCAGCAGATTCACAGCAAACGAAACAAAATAATCTGAAACAAAACAAACGGAACCCAAACAAAACAAAATGAACCAATCTGAAACAAATTAAACTGAACAAAAATAAACCTAAAACAAAACCGATCTGAAACAAAACAAAATAAAATGAACCAATCTGAACCAAAAGGAAACCGAACCAAGCCGATCCGAAACAAAGCAAAACAAAAAGCAAAGCAAAGCAAAGCAAAGCAAAGCAAAGCAAAGCAAAGCAAAGCAAAGCAAAACAAAGCAAAACAAAACAAACTAGGCAATAGCAAGTGAGTTTTTTTTTGGATATGGGCAAATCAAGCTAATGTTTCTTATTATGATATAATAAATCAAATCTAAGAATTTTTATCTATCTTTATTCATTTTAAGTTTTTTAAGTTTGACGTGATTCTTTTGACAGATCATTTTGCTTGTTTTTAGAAATAAATACTTTTGATTAGATTATAATTTTAAATTAATTTAAGAAAATAATTATAAATTTATATGTACTCATTTATATAATATAAACAAATCTTGATATGAAAAACATACTTATTATTGTTAAAAAAAATATCATTGCCATTTTATAATAAGAACTGCCAACTAAATATTAATGTATTTAAGGTATTTTACTTGCTATATTTTATTTATTTATTTATTTGTTTGTTTGTTTGTTTGTTTGTTTGTTTGTTTGTTTAATTATTTTTACCAGATCTCAAATCATGACCATTCCATAACAATCTGAGATGCATGCTCTATCTACTCTCTCTTGGAGATTTGTACATGCCCAATAGAACATTTTCTCCTCAGAATTTGGTTCTATGTAGAACTCTTGAAGAGTGATGAAGCTTGTACATTAAAACAGTTCAATAATTCAAAGAATGTGTAAGGTGCCATTACTTTTTGGAGTTCTGTCTCACTGTCGATAACGCTGCAAGATGACGTGTGTATACAGGATGTATTTTAGAATTTTAGAAAAAAGGATATAGTCGATTAAATATCCGAATTTATATGCAAATTTGCAAGAGTTTGCCAAACTGGAGTCAAAAATAAGAAAGAAAATTAATATATAAATCTGCTGATGCTTCTGGACTCATCATGATTTTCCTGGACCTGAGTCAAGTCATTCAACATCATCAACCCTCCTTCGGATTATCCAGCCATGATGGTGTCCAGATTCCTAGCTTGCTACTGCCCCAGTGGATCTCCAGCATGGACCTCCAGCCATCTTGCAGCTCTCTTGGCCACTTCTGTAATACCTCTTCACTTCTCCACTCCCACAAATCCCAGCATGCTGAAGGCGCTGGACATCTGCAAGCTCTGGCATCTGACCTCTTTCTCTGAACGCTGATGAGACTCTCGTACACTGACCAGACTTTCTTGCTTTCTGGGCAGTGGTGGCTTAAGTGGTTAAGGCTCTGGGTTGCTGATTGGAGGTTTAGGGTTCAAGCCCCAGCTCCACCAAGCTGACACTGTTGGGCCCCTGAGCAAGACCCTTAACCCTCACGGCTCTAGGGGTACTGCATCATGGTGTGAAGAAGAAATTTCACTATGCTGTAATGTATATGAGACAAATAAAGGCTATTCTTCTTCTTCTTTAAATGCTCTTCCAAGATCTGGAAGCTCCAGGAGGTTTGTTGATATGATTTCTGGACATACGAACAGGACATGTCTCATGGTGGTAGCTCAAAGTTTCAACTCGAGGTCTATGAATAGCTCAGGATTGCTGAACTGGGGGATGAGTGCTATATTCTCCAGCTATAATGAAGATCATGGTGCTCTTGGTGAGGTGGAACCTCCTGCACAGTTTAATATGTTTAAATAACCCTGTTGCCCTTAATATTCTCTGCCCCTGAATCTTTGCTAATCATCAATGATCTAACTAGAGTAACGTAAACTCAGCAGCTGGCCATAAATTCTACAAGTCTATGGTACTGAACAAAATGGGGTGGTGGCTCAGTGTTTAGGGTTTCAGAAGGTCAGGCCCAGGTTCAAGCCCCAGTACCACCAAGCTGCCATTGCAGGGTTTTAAATTTACACTCTCCAGGGTTTTAAATTTATATTTATAGCATTTGGCAGACACCCTTATCCAGAGCAACTAACATTTTTTATTTCAATTCTTTTATACAACTGAGCAATTGAGGGTTGAGGATCTTGCTCAGAGGTCCAGTGGTGGCTTAATGGACTTAGGGTTTGAAATCCAAGCTACCACATCCCCTGTATCATGGCTGACCCTGCACTAGGAGCCTAACTTTCTAACAAGCTAGAAAATAGATTTCGCTGTTCTATACTGTACATGTGACAAAGTCCTCTTCTTCAACTAAAGTGATGAAACTTCATTCCTCCTAAAGATTTTCTCTCAGACGGTATTTCTGAAGTTTGTGGAGAAGAGTGCTGCCTTAAACATGTCACTCCAAAACTCTCCTATGTGTTCAGTTGGGTTGAGATCTAACCGAGATGACTAGCAATAAAAGACAAAGTTGTGTTTGTCGTTTCAGTGAGACCTGAACGAACGCTCGAGGAGACAAAACTGGATCCAGTCAATTCTGAGACACTAAAAAAGGGGCACTTGTTGTAAAAGATGGCAAATAGCGTTGTGACACACTGTCATATTCCTAAAAGTGGAAATTCAGAAAGTTCTGATGTAACACGCCACAGCAAAGTGGTGCGGACACGCATCAGTCAGCTTCAAATCGATCAGCGACGCTGTCCAAAGTTCCCCAGAAAACCATCATTGCGCTCTGACCCGAGGTAATCGAAAGTGACGCTTCGACAACTGGCGTCTAGCGCCCATCAAGAGTCAGGAGGAGGAAAAAAAGCAGCAGTGATGACAGACAGAACTAGTGCAGGTACACAGTCTGTGGACACACTGCAGAAGTCTGACCGGCTAAGCGGCCTTTAAAAGACACAGTCTGGCTGCCGTGAACACTTTGACAGTAAAAACAACCTGTGTCTGAGCGCTATTTGTCGATTACCACTCAGCACTTGAGACCTGGATAATACAGAGGAAAGTTGTCATACAAGTCAGAAATAAGGGTTTTCTAACTGCACCTGCAAGTTCAGCTGCCTCCTGGCTGGTGTTTGGAGTTTCTGACAGGTAAACCAGAGGAATCAAAGAGGAGCGAAGAGATTTCAAAACCACTTACTCGGAACCTTCATGCTCCGTGAAGCTGCTGCAGGAATTCCGCTTTCTTTTCACGTGTGATTTCACCGCTAGCATGGACGCACAATGCCACTGATGTGAAGAAGCACTTTTACAGAACCGTGTCGGGGTTTTTACGATCATCTCCCAGACTGATGAAGCTTCTTGATCGAATGTGGCCAGGCTTTTAGTTTTAACATGCTTTTACATTTCGATTTTAAGTGCCCTGCAATGGGTTGGCACTCCGTCCAGGGTGTATCCTGCCTTGATGCCCAATGATGCCTGAGATAGGCACAGGCTCCCCGTGACCCGAGAATAGATCAGATAAGCGGTAGACAATGGAATTGGAACTGGAATTTTTCTCTAACAGCACAACACTGAGTGATTTATAATCACTGAATTAAATAACACATAATTATTTAATTTTTTTTGTTATAATTTGGGAAATTGAACAAGTTTCATTTAAAAATATTGTGACTGACTGTGAGTCTATTTAGAAGACCATTTTAGAGAAAAAATGTGTTTTTATATAATTATACATTTATACGTCTTAATTTATTCTGTCTGAATCATATAATGAAACATTTTAAAGCCTAAAAATCTGCAAAATGTAAAGAAAGAAGTGATCCATTCATTGTCTACCGCTTATCCGATCTATCCTCAGATCTCAGGCATCATTGGGCATCAAGGCAGGATACACCCTGGATGGAGTGCCAACCCATCGCAGGGCACACACACACTCTCATCCACTCACTACAGACAATTTAGAGATGCCAATCAACCTACAATGCATGTCTTTGGACTGGGGGAGGAAACCAGAGTACCTGCAGGAAACCCCCGAGGCACAGGGAGAACATGCAGACTCCACACACACGGCAGAGGCAGGAATCAAACCCCCAACCCTGGAGGTGTGAGGCAAACGTGCTAACCACCAAGCCACCGTTCCAACAGCTTTAAAGTTTCTTTGGTTGTGATTCTGAAGAAAACATGAAAAGTTCTTGAGATGTACAGTATGAAGAACCCTAAAATGCCTTGTTTCATTTACAGCAAAAGAACCTATAAGAACCCATCATTATCCAATGTGACCTTAAGAGAAGCTTAAACCTACAAATTCTTTAAACCTTTGATTGTGTGATTGAGTTTATCGCATTTCTAAAAGATGTTGTGTCTCAGTTGTGGGAGGTTTCACTGATTGTGTGTGTATTAAATAAAGCAGTTAGAATGAAAAAAAAATCCACGTCATGTTTTAGATCGAACACCAAGCTCTCTACTGTTAGCATTTCGATCATTACGAGTGATTTCTTTTTTCAGATGTTTCCACATTACAAAGCCATCGATGCAAAACACTGCAGCTGTGTAAATCAATTTGCTAATTAAATGTAAATTTAAATACAAATCCTGTCATTAATACCTACGTATCACCGACGCTGACAATTTGCCGATCGCTAAATATTTGACACGCAAACGTTTAGCATTTTTATTTTCATAATTGTTTTATGACAAAGCGCATCGGGATTTCGTTTATGAATTTATGCGTGGAGTTTCACCGCGTCAGCCAATCACTGTCAATATTTATTCAGGAAGCGCTCCGTCATCCGTAGCGCCGCGGCTCGACCCCGCCTTTTCCATCGGCTCAGGAGCACCTTGCTAAAAACTTCCTCTCAGCACTTTCCTGACTAGATTTCAAAAAGAAACTCTTAGTTAAGAACCTTTAATGGCACTTCGGGAGAACTTTTATCGGTGAGATACTGTAAGATTGCGAAATACGGACGCTGGTCTTTGAGATTTTGAAAAAAAAAAAAAAAAAGTCTGTTATGGAATTTGCTGACAGAATCACTGAATAGAGAATCAGATGTTCAGATGTTGTTGAATTTTCCAAACAGCGTCATGCATTATACATTACAATATAATACGGTGAGGATTTGCAGCCAGACTCCATCATTTTAAATAGATAGAATAAAGAAGCGAGGGAATAAATGTGTCTAGTGAGCCGGGATTATGGGATTTAGAAGCAATGGTTGGTCAGTATTAAATAAAATGTTCTAATATGAAATATTTTTTACATTTAAGAGCGTTTAATGAACCGTGTAGGACGTTTTATACGTTCCATGGCTTCCGTTAAGCTACAACGTAAAGCATTTAAGCTGCGAAATGTAAAGGAGACACGTTGGAAATGTTGGTCTGCTGATCAGACGAAGTAATCAAGCGCTTCGAAAATTATATTATTATCATGCAGAGCTTATAACCGTGTAATGAATCGAGAACCTTTCTCTAAAAAGCTCCTATGAAGAATTACATAACAGAAAACTTCTCTGTCGGGAAAAGTTGCTTATAATGCACTAGGACACTTTCACTGTAGAACTAAAGAACCCTTGAGGAACATTTCTGGACCAGAAGAACATTTTTTAAAAGATAAAAAAAAACAACCGAAGAAGCTTTTTTGAAGAGAATAAGGATATATCTCACTTCACTCAAGCATTTAAGGGTGAAACCTGCAATAAGGTTCCTAAGTAGAACCCATTTTTGGAATTTAGAACTGATAAATTTCTGAAAAAACCACAAGAAACATAAAGAACCATCTCACAACTCACAAGCTGATTCTCAAAGCTTGAAAGTTTCTTTGGTTGTCCTTCTGGGGAAAACCTGAAGGGTTCTAGAGATGTACGTAGAAGCCTTCAATTCTTCAGAAACAGTTTTGTTGAAACAAAAGAACCCATAAGAACCAATAACTATCCAAAGAAACCTTGAAGAACAGTTTTTTGAAGAATGTGTGGATAATTCACACTAAAAAATTAATAAATAAAAATATTGAGGGTTCTTCAGTTGTTGCTTTAGGGAACCCTTAAATTAATAAATTTACTAATGATTCTTCTTCAGGGGCATTGGTGGCTCAGTGGTAAGTTTCTCACCTATCATGCGGAAGGCCCGGGTTCGAACCCTAGCCACTGGACGCAGTACCGGTCCCAAGCCCGGAAAAATGGGAGGGTTGTGTCAGGAAGGGCATCTGGTATAAAACATTTGCCAAGTTGTTGTGTGGACCAGTTGGTCCACTGTGGCGACCCCGAACAGGGAGCAGCCGAAAGCACTAATGGTTCTTCAACTGACCTTCTCAACAAACACCCAAAAATTCTAGGGTTCTATCTTTTGAACCAGTTTAAACAGAAAAAAAAAGCTTTTTTAAAAGGTGAGAACCCTTCGTTATCCAATGAACCCTTATTTATTAGAGCATCCAAAAAAACTCTAACTTCCTTAAAGGTTTGTTGGTTGTTCCTCTGAGGTACATTGTCCTGAAGACGTTGTAGAACCTTATGTCAACGTTCTATCAGAAACAGCTTCTAGTAGAACCATTTTAGGGAACTATTTAAAGGACCGGTTGTATTGAGAAGAATCTGGAAGCTAAGAATGGTTCCCGAGGAACCATTTAGGAACCCTTCAAGAACCACAGTTAAAGATAAACATCTCACTCTTCACAGGTTATATCTAAACACTGTAAGGTTGATCGTGATGTATTTTAGGTCCAAGAACAAAAGTTGAAACGCCAGCAAATTTTTATTGAGCTCACATCACGGAAGATGACGGACGTCTGCGAATGTTCTGTTTCACGTTTTCAGTTCTGCATCAATCAGCACGACACGGACGTCAAACGTCAGCATGCTCCCGTGGGAAAATGCAGCAGGTTCTGTAACTATGACGGACCAGTTATCACACCGCATCATTAATGCCATTACTCACCCGGGTTCGATGCCGCGACTCCACCGCCTTTTGGTTTGCTCTGGGTTTTTTTTGGTTTTGTTTTGTTTTTAAACCCACACACATTGTGTATTATGATATTCATTATTATTAGCACGCTGTCAGGAGCTGTCTCGGTAGCGCTACACCTTGCTGTCACACTCGGTGAATTCATTAATGTCTCACAAACAGCCTGCTGTTATGCTCCTAACGCTTCTGCATTATTGTAGCTGTCTGCTTTCTGCTTTGCATCATTATTTCTGTACAGATACTCTGTTGCTCTGTTAGTTAACAAATAGATTAAGTATATTTATACCACTGCGCTGCGAATTCTCCAATCTGATTGGTGGGAAGTTTTGAGGCAAATCACCAGTTTATATTAACGCTCTAATAATTGTTACTATGGTAACAGCTCGTTCACGAGGAATTCCGCAGCTGACGCTCGGTGTCTGGATCCGTCGGTATGGAGATGTTTTCTGCAAGGAGAGGTTTATTTAATGTTAATGGAAGGAGTCTCCAGTGTCAGAGGTAGTGCTTTGAAGTCTAAAGTCTAAAATGTATTTTTTTTTTTTTGAAAAACTACAAACATAAATAAAAAAAAATCTAAAAATAAATAAATAAATAAATAAATAAATAAATAAATAAATAAATAAATAAATAAAATCCTTTATTGTCCATGCTTGTTGATAAAGTTGACTGTTAAC
Source organism: Hemibagrus guttatus (assembly GCA_033459395.1). Classification (NCBI taxonomy): domain Eukaryota; kingdom Metazoa; phylum Chordata; class Actinopteri; order Siluriformes; family Bagridae; genus Hemibagrus; species Hemibagrus guttatus. The sequence goes on from JAUCMX010000002.1 coordinate 31,064,799, forward strand.
CAGGTTTTTGAAATAAATAAATAAATAAAATAAATAAATAAATATATAAATAAATGGTATGATGATGTAGTGTGGTACAGAGTGTTAATTATTCTACCAGATATGATTTAATTTAAAAAAAAAAATGCATATGCACATGATCATATCATGGAGTTCTTTGGGTGGGAATACATTTTCCATACTCTAAAAGCTTTTTTTAATAAGGTTACACAGGGCACACGGCTATTGTCTACTCCTTTTAATGACATCCGTCTCTTTGATTTGTCTGAAACGTTCTCCGAAACTCATTTTGCCGGAGACAACAGGAGCTGAAGCTGCCTGCTTTCACTCAGCCCTCATTTTGTTATTTTGTCTCTCCATAAAGCCGAGAGAAGGCCTCTTGTTTGAAACAAAGAGCCTCGAATTACAGCGTGTCATCACCGATCTCCACAAACGTCTCTATTGTAGCCACAGCGCTTTCGGACATCCTCGATATTAATGACCAAAAAAAAAATCTCTCTAGCCGTGGCTCTGTACCTGAATAACGCTTTATTGGGATGAAAGGCAATTCAGGCCAATGAAGAGTGATTACATGCATAATAATGGAATTTTTCTGAATATTTCTGATTGGCAGCGCTGCTGTCAGAGGCACACTGAGGTCACCAATTACACTCATCAGTCAAACCAGCACAAAAACACACCAAATCACTGGAAACTTTCTAACTAGTAACTCGTCATAATCCCGATTTGTCAAATTCAACCTTGTCCAAATCTGTCTTTGTGCACAAGCTCTACAACCACGACACTCGTTATGCAAGTCTCCAATATCTGCACAAGGAATACAGATTTCTCTTCAAATCATATGTAAATGTCAATCATAAATAAACGAGTCCTTTGTTTTAACAACAAAAAAAAAACAATAATAAATATATAAAAATCACTGCAGGAATTGAACTACAAAAATCATGTGTAGATGCAAAATAGAAATTTAAAAAGTAAAAAAATCATGTGAAAACCCAAGAAGCCCAACATTAATTATAATTAAATAATTTTGTATAAGAAAATATATATAAATATGTCTAAAATTAGTAGTGTAATGAGTCATGAAATCATTAAAAAAGGCGATTTGTGTAAAAAAAAAAAGACAAATCATAACAAAAAATTAAATTGTTTAAAAACTACTTTATGAAAGCGAATATAAAAATAAATGAACCATATGAAGAAATAGCACATGAGAAAATAATTGTGTAAAAAATACATTGTAGAAATGTAATAATTATTTAAAACAATCAAAAATACATAGAAATCACATGTTAAAAAAGGAAGAAAAAATACAATAGTAAATGAATAAAAATAAATATATATATATATAAAAATAAACTAAAATATAGTTTTAAAGTTTTTATTCCTATTTACATTCTTTCATAGATTTTATTAAATTGATTTATTTGTTTGGCTGGATTTTAACTGATTTTTAATATGTCATCTAGGGTTAGGGTTAGTATTGTTACGGCCGGTAGTGTCCGGCTGGATATAACAGACCCAACGCGAAGCTTAACACGGACAAGGGGTTTATTTAACATAAAACATGAAACATGAAACAAGGACATGGAACAAAAACCGTGACACTACATCGGCCTACACAAGAACGAGGACTAGCAACCAATGAAGACAAAGACAGGACTATAAATAGAGAACATAATCAGGGAACAATCATGACACATTGGGGACAGGTGCGCAGGGGTAGGAACACACATTAGGCTAGGGCGGGGCTTAAACACGCACATGGCCAGAAACATAAACATAAACAGACATGACAGGATAAACCCCTACTGAGAGCCCCCTAGTGGTCCAACCACAGCCCTGCCACCTGTAACATCTCCCCCCTCTCAAAGGCACGGCTCCCGACGCGACAAACCTTAACCCTCCCCAAAAAGTCCGGTCCAGCGATGGGTCCTGAGGAGGAGCTAGGAACGTAGAGAGGCTGGTGGGGGGAGCGAGAAGCAGGGTGAGGCACTTGGGGGGGGAGCGAGAAGCAAAAGCAAGGCGAGTGGGGGGAAGCGAGGACCGAGGCGAGGCAAGTGGGGGGAACGAGGATCAAGGTGAGGCACGTGGGGGGAGTGAGAAGCAGGAGCGAGACAAGTGGGGGGAGCACAGGACCCGACAGCAAGGCCAAAGGGTCCAACGCGACGTCCACAGCCGAGCGGAGGCGCCGAGCGACGTCCACAGCCGAGCAGCAGAGCCGAGTGACGTCCACCGCCGAGCACTCGCACCGAGCGACGTCCACCGCCGAGCACTCGCACCGAGAGACGTCCACCGACGAACGATGGCTCCGAGGCGACGATTTCCGTCTCGCTGGGGTCTGGAACTCCTCAAGAGGCGGGAGGGCGGGAGCCAGGTACTGCCGAAACTCTCCTCCGCTAGCGAGGATTGGGGCAGCGCCCCCCTCGGAAGCTACATCGTGGGGCGACGCCCCCCACCGGAACCTGGGCGGAGCGAGAGTCGGAGCAAAGAAAAAAAAAAATAAAAAGCTCAAGGTCCGGGGCCCTGGCCGGAACTCTCCTCCGCTAGCAAGCACTGGGGCAGCGCCCCCCACGGAAGCTACATTGTGGGGCGACGCCCCCCCCCCCCACCGGAACCTAGGTGGAGCGAGAGCCGGAAACAAAAACTTAAAACTCCGACTCGTGGCCGGAGCTCTCCTCCGCTGGATAAAAACGGGGCCACGCCCCCCACGGAAGCTACATCGTAGGGCGACGCCCCCATAGGAACATGGACGAAGCGGGAGCCGGTTCTACACGAATCCAAAAACATTCTGCCGGGAAAAAACGAGCAAAACAATAAAACCCGGAAACGAAAAACTAACCTTCTCGCGGAAGCTTCGCATTGGATCTGTTCGGTTGGGGCTAGTCCTTCTGTTACGGCCGGTAGTGTCTGGCTGGATATAACAGACCCAACGCGACGCTTAACACGGACAAGGGGTTTATTTAAGATAAAACATGAAACATGAAACAAGGACATGGAACAAAAACCGCGACACTTCATCGGCCTACACACGAACGAGGACTAGCAACCAATGAAGACAAAGACAGGACTATAAATAG
>JAUCMX010000002.1:31072878-31107878 GCA_033459395.1 Hemibagrus guttatus
CAAGGGCATTGAAGATGAAACGTGGCTGTGTCTTTCAGCATGACAATGATCCCAAACACACCGCCCGAGCAACGAAGGAGTGGCTTCGTAAGGAGCATTTCAAGGTCCTGGAGTGGCCTAGCCAGTCTCCAGATCTCAACCCCATAGAAAATCTTTGGAGGGAGTTGAAAATCCGTGTTGCCCAGCGACAGCCCCAAAACATCACTGCTCTAGAGGAGATCTGCATGGAGGAATGGGCCAAACTACCAGCAACAGTGTGTAAAAACCTTGTGGTGACTTACAGAAGACATTTGACCTCTGTCATTGCCAACAAAGGGTATATAACAAAGTATTGAGATGAACTTTTGTTATTGACCAAATACTTATTTTCCACCATAACTTGCAAATAAATTCTTTAAAAATCAGACAATGTGATTTTCTGGATTTTTTTTTTTCTCATTCTGTCTCTCATAGTTGAAGTGTACCTATGATGAAAATTACAGGCCGCTCTCATCTTTTTAAGTGGGAGAACTTGCACAATTAGTGGGTGACTAAATACTTTTTTGCCCCACTGTATATACACGTCACATAAAAAATAATTATGTAAAAATAATTTACAAATTTTAAAAATCATGTAAAAAATATTTATGTAGAAATCACATATAAAAATAAATGTTTAAAAAATAATAAAAATAAGTACAAAACAGATTATCAAATAATGTCAAAATTGTAATTTTTTAAACATGTTTTCAAATTAAGTCGTGAAACGAGGACATGTGCAAATAAAAATAAATCCTGCTGTGAAAATCAACGACTCACATGTGAAAAAGAGTTTCTAAAATGCACAATATAAAGTGTCTATTAAACTTCAATAATATTAAAAGGAGAACAACAAATAATAAGTTGTACTCAGACCAATGTGTCCTTCTGTTGGTGGAAAGTTCAGAAACACAAAGACTTACTAAATTATTGTGAACTTTTAATTAATGAGTAAATCTGTGCTCCAGAGGTCTGTGTGATTTATTTCACAGTTAAATGAGTCCCTCGGTGAGACATTTCTAAAACCCTCTGAACTATAAAAAAAAAACCTTTAAAAAAACTAGAAATCATTAAAATGATGCATTTCTTCTGAATTGGAAGGATAATAAATGTGCTGCATTTGTTTTTATAATTGCGGCGCTTCATACGGAGACAAATGAAGGTCCATCTGCACAGAAACTGACAAAGAAAAATAAAGTCTATAAATCCAGAGTGAAAAATTAAAAAAATTAAAAGAAAATAGATTATTTGTTTGATAAATTTAGTCTGAAATGTTAATAAAAAAAACAAAGACCTGCTTTAATAGGACCTAGTAAAAGCGACTATAAATCAATATCCTGTTCTGTTCTGTGTGTAAGGAAGAAAACACACCGTGTCATGCTGTTCAAGGTAAATAGGAAAATCAGTGGACTTGGGACATCCTGAAAAAAAAGAATAAATGCCTGTTCTTGCTGATGTTATTGCAGCTATATAACCCTAACCCCTATCCCAACCCTAACCCTTAACTCTAACTCTTAACCCTAACCCCTATCCCAACCCCAACCCTTAACTCTAACTCTTAACCCTAACCCCTATCCCAACCCCAACCCTTAACTCTAACTCTTAACCCTAACCCCTATCCCAACCCCAACCCTTAACTCTAACTCTTAACCCTAACCCCTATCCCAACCCCAACCCTTAACTCTAACTCTTAACCCTAACCCCTATCCCAACCATAACCCTTAACAATTAACCCTTAACCCAACCCTAACTCTTAACCCTTAACCCTAACCCAACCCTAACCCTTAACCCTAACACTTAACTCGTAACACAACCCTAACCCTAACCCCTTTTTCCATGATAGATTCATCAAACTAATAAACAATTAACTGTTAAATTGATTGATTGATTAATAAATTGATTAATAATTTAATTGGTGCTCAATTAATTAATTAGTGAAAGCTGGTGTTGATTTAATTGAGCATTCTCGAGGTCCACCTCAGCAGTGTTTGTTTGGTCAGAAAACCAATAAACTCTCTTGAGGAACCTCAAGGAAAAAGAAAAGAGACATTCAGAGTTGTTTACCAAGGAGGGAGGTAAGAAAAAAAAACAACTCAGAGAGGATGTTAGAGTTGTTAGGAATAGTTCTACTGAATTAGTGTAGAATTAGTTTCAGGTAAAATTCGTTACGTGGAGAGATCTTGGTTTGTGTATTTTCTGGACCTGAGCAGTGCCTTTCCACTCGTGTGTTACTGTAACTGCAGTTAATAAACATAAGTTACAGTTAACTGAAAGTAGAAATTGTTTAGCTGGAGCTTACGAGTTAAAACAATCAGATGGAATAAAAATAAAATATGGATGAAAAATTAGAGATAAAAAAAAAGAACCAGAATTGTTTTTCCTTGGCATAAATCTAAATAGCCTTAAAAAAATATATGGCAATAATAATAATAATAATAATTATTATTATTATTATTATTATTGTTGTTATTGTTCTTCTTCTTATTATTTTTATTATTTTCCATAATTTGTTTAATAAAGAAGAAGAATATACAGAGATCATATATGTCTAATATACGGTGCATTTATATTAATTAATGTCTTATGAGTCATCATCATCCTCATCCTGTTGATGAGAAGGAATTTGAGAAGCTTCCAAGCTGAATGATGCAGGTTGTACATTCATCATCATCTTCTTCTTCTTAGATGTTTTACAAGTCCAAGTTAAAACAAAATCATTCCATTTTGACAAGACAAACAAGCTGTATTTAGCATTTTTAATCCAGCAGGAAAGTAAATATCCGTCAGTTCCTTGAGCTTAAACAGGAAACATAAAGGTCTACATTACAAGAAGAGCTGAGAGAGGGATAAAAGCATCAGCGATGAGAAATGGAGATCTTCCTCCACCAGGAAAATAACAGCGCTAGTTTTTCCTTGAGGAAAAAAAAAATCTCTTTCTTTGACCATCACCGACTCGCTCAGTCACGCATGCAGATTCATTTGGAGCTCTGACCTCCATTTAGCCTGCTCAGGACAACTCGGGCGAAGCAATAACATCTCACCCAGCAGTGTAATAAATACCAATAAAAGCACTAACACGATGGGCCTCGTATTACTGCGTGACTGCCTCCGTTCTGAACCAAAAAAAGAAAAAAAACAACATGGAAGCCTGGAGAAGTTCTACGTCAAGGTTGCAGAAATATTTCGTAATAAAAAATGAAGCTGTTTGACATAAAATGACCGAATGCTTATGAGATTATAGAACGTGTGCACAAAGATGTTTAGGAATGGTTTTCAGCTGAAGGCACTGACTCCCCTGGACACGTGACTCGAAATCACCTTGTGAGTCACATTTCCGCCTCATTTCTTTTCTTTTATTCACTGAAGAAGAAATATTTTCATTTAATTATTCCCATCAGGTTTTATATCTACGCATCCTGGAAGAGGAAAGAGTCTGATGACTGATTGGAATTTTTGTCTCAACACACACACACACACACATACACATACATGCTTACTAACCCAATCTTGTATTTTTTTTTTTTAAGCTTTGTAGAGTGATAATAATATGCTGTCAGAAGAAGAAGCGTAAAAATGCTCTTTAAAAAAAAAAAAAAAAAAGGAGGAACGCAATTAGCCTGGTGAACCTCATGCACACGTCCAAATCTGCTCCATAATCCGCGGAATGACAATGGCACTATACGCCGTGACTACAAATGTGTCGGTCCTCCTCTCCAACACTCCATTAGTAATTGTAATGAATGTAATATATCACAAATAAGAGCTGGGGGTTAAGACATAAATCCATGTGTGCAAAAAAAAAAAACAGATCAGTAAACATACTGAGAAAAAAAAAAACTCAGTATGAATAATGAAGGCAGCTTGTGTGGAAAATCAAAGTGTGTAAATTAACGTCAGTTCGTCGGCCTCACAGCCAGAGCTGGGAAATCGAGCATTTTCCTTCCACATGTCAGTATTTGCTTCGACAAAATGTTTAAAAAAAAAATAAAAAAAATACGTGGGGGGCAAAACATCATGGAAATGAAATTCCTGAAGCAGAAAGTTTCTGAATATTGAACGTGAAGGAAGTTCTTATTAAATTCACCCTCACATCAGCCCCTGACTGGGTTGTAACATTGCCGTGTCACTCAAACTCACACACCAGACCTTACGTTAATGAACATTCTGTGTATATATATGTATGTATATTTATATTTTGTGTATATATATATATATATATATATTATTACTTCTTCCCAGAGGACACAGTGATCCAAACAGCCACAAAACACGCTCGCCAAGGTATTCGCTATTCCACCAGGCTCCTGTCTCTGGATATGAAGTTTAATATAACTACAGCAACCTTCATAAATCTTCATAAAGCCAGATATTCAGATCAAGCCGCCGAGCCTGGAGGCATCGTTGCTGTCGGATACGTCACCTTGCCCTTTTTTAGCATCCAAAATGCATTAGAACATTTCCATACCCAAGACAAATGCTACTACATGTTGGCCGTTTTAAAGCATGAGCAGCAAAATACATATATTTATATACATATGAATGTATAAACATATATACACACACACACCGGAGTCTGAAAAGTCCATTATTTCATCAGATTGCAAAAAAGTTTTAAAAGAGTTAGCAGTTAGCGGCGACAGTATGCAACGAAAGGGAAAAAAAGAACTTGCTTTGATTCATATACACTTATTGTGTTCATGTGGGAAAATTATATAAAGGACAGCAACACAATAACACAATCATGCAGCACAAGGAAGTAAAAAAAAATATATAGGATTTTGTCCCTTGTGTATATTTTCTTGATGTGGAAATGCATGTATAAAAAAGTTAAAAAAAAAACAAAAACACAATACATATATTAAAAAAATCAAACAAATTCATAATACATATATAAAAAAGATTTAAAAAAAATATTTTTTGGTAAAATTGCCATGATTAAAAAAAAAATTGTTGTCCTTTGTCTATATTATATTTTATTGATGTGGAAATGCATGTATAAAAAAGTAAAAAAAGAATTAAATAAAAAGTCAGCAAATACACAATACATATATAAAAAAATAAATGATATAACACACATCAAAAAGTAAAAAAAAAATGCATAATACATATATAAAAAAGTTATAAAAGAACAAAATTATTGTTTTGTCATATTGCCATGGTAAAATTAATGAATACATTTTTAAAAATAAAATACATTTTTTCATTGTGTATATTTTATTCATGTGGAAATACATTTATAAAAAAGTAAAAATAAAAAATTATTTATATTTATATATATATATATATATATTATATATATATATATATATATATATATATATATATATAAATATAAATGCACAATACATGTATAAAAAAGTCAAACAAATTCATAAGACATATATAAAAAAATTGCCATGATAAAAATAAAATAAAAATTTGTCCTTTGTCTAGATTTTATTGATGTGGAAATGCATGTATAAAAAAGTCAAAAACAATAGTGGTATATAAAAAAGTTTTTAAAAAAAAAGTAAAAAAAATTGTTTTGTAAAATTGCCATGGTATAAAAGAAATTAAAATGCTCAATAGCACATAACATTAACTTCGCTTCATCACACCATTTTGGATTCAGTTCCTTTAACAGCCTGACACAGGAGGTTTTATTACTTACTTCTGTAGCTAGTCTTTTAGCTGGTACAAGACACGGTTAAAGCCGCTTGATAAATAAAACAATATTTTTCACTGCAGAACTCTGTCATGTGAATCACTACTGAGTCCCAGTAGCATCGCAGCATCGTAGCGCAGTAGCTTAGTGGTCATAATTAGACAGCAGAGCGAGTGCACTTCTCTAACGTGTCCACTAGGACCAGACCTTTGGGAAGTGGGAGGCAGGGCAGTGAGAAAAACTGAGAAATATATTTATATTTTCCCATCCAAACCATGTGAAGGAAATGTTTTCTCACACAGGCCCAGACCATCATGACCAGTTTTCCCAAAGTAATGCATGTCAGATGGCCAAGCAGTTGATTTCCTAAATACCATCAAAAATTTTCCTAAACATTTTCCTAAATTTCACAAATTTACTGTACTATTTAAAATCTGGAGCTTAGTACCTTTGAGGATTTTTTTAATTACTTGTCAATACTGATCCCATAACTGATACAACATGAGAAACCTGCTTCTTATTAATCAGTTTTGTTAAGCAGAGAACATGTTCTTTTAACTGTTTAGCCTGTTCACCGATAAGGCAAAACATTGTGAGCAGTGCCAGGTGGAAGTGAATAACACTGATGATCTCCTCATCATGGCACCTGTTAGTGGGTGAGATATATTAGGCAGCAAGTGAACATTTTATCCTCAAAGTTGATGTGTTAGAAGCAGGAAAAATGGGCGAGTGTAAGGATTTGAGCGAGTTTGATGAAGGACCAAATTGTGATGGCTAGACCACTGGATCAGAGCATCTCCAAAACTGTATCCTTTAAGTCCTGTAAGTTGTGAGGTGGGGGCCATGGAGGCCCTGCTGCTAATATCTCAGTGCCAGATACCACAGCACACCTTCAGGGATCTAGTGGAGCCCATGCCTCGATGGCTCAGGGCTGTTTTGGCGGCAAAAGGCGGACCAACACTATTACAACAACACAAGATTAGGCAGGTGGTCATAATGTTATGCCTGTTGTATCTGTGGTGGATTAAAGATGAAACTTAAATGCCTTAATGTTTGGTGTTTTCTCAGGTTAGGTTTTGTAAAATTGCGCTTCCTCTTTTTGATACTTTGCCATTTGATTGTGTTGGATTTTGTGTTGTGTGTTCATTAGCATGACAAGATACACTAGGATTATATCACTTAGCATCACATGGTATCGGTTCTTAAGTGTAAATAAGCAAAGATCTCCGCAGCAACAAAAATGATTGCGTCTCGGATTAATAATAATCTGGTTATTTTTTTCATCAGACGTCACTTATCTCCTTCATGAGCTTTCTTTACATCTTCCATTATTTATCACAGGAGATAATTCTTAAGTAAGATGAGAGGTGATGGGTCGGACGGGACGTCATTACCGAGCTTTTCAATGAGCTTTTCAACTCCGCACATCAAGTCGGCCCGATCCGTTTCACCTTCACTCAGCGTAAGCACTTAATTAGAAGCTGGCATTTCTCACTTAGCCTTTCCAAAACATCTGGGTTAAATTTGTCTGATTTGTAGGCTTTCATGCCGCTAATTATCTCAACCTTTCTTAAATGTCAGTGAGCCGGTGCTGAGAGGCGACCCACTGGGCTCTCTCCTCCAGCCCAGCCATTAAACAGGATCTACAATACCAGAATGTCTGACAAACCCACAGGGACGGTGTTTACCAAACCAGAGCTGTGCTCTGTGCTAACTGTGTTATTATTTGACTTGTTTTCTGTTGCGCTGTGGGAGAACCGGTGACAATACAGGCGAAAGGAAGTGAACCGGCTGCAAAGCTTCGGAAAAATGAAAAATATCCCGAGTTTGTATTTCCCAAAAGCGTGGTCCTAGTGGACATCCACGCAGGAGAAGGAGAGAAGGTTATACACTGGCTCAGCTCTCTAAAAAGGGCCGCTAATTTAACGACGCTTTTGGGATGTAGACTCCAGATTGTGTGGAAGCTAGCGGAAATGCTCAGTGAGTTGCATAAAATATGTGTTATGTCATGTTTAGTTTGTCTCTCAAGCTTTGTTAAAAAAAAATGATAAGTGGTCCAGATTCTGACTGAGGGTCTGAATTTGGTGCTGAATTTATATGAGATCAATTTGTGATGTCACTAGCTTAAACCAATCATTATCTAATATGCAAATTAGCGGAGGATGAAGTGAAATCTGGAGATCGTTAGCTAAAGAATGCAGTTTAGCGTCCGGTGAATAAATTGTAAATGTAGAGGATGGCTTTATAGATTTATTAAGAAATAAATTCTTACTTTACAATTAAATTAAATTAAATCTTACAATTAAATCTGACAAATCCTGGATTTTGAAAGATTTTTATAGCTTCTTTGGATTTTAATATCATTCTTTCTTTTTACTAGCTTGCTATTTCCAAAGCTGCAGAAATGTAGGTGTGTTTTATGCAAATTAGATGCATGTGAGGGTAAACTTGGCTGTTCCGTATACATATAATATGTAAATAAGCGTCAAGTGGGCGGAGCTTGTTCACACACAGCTGAAGCTGATTCCTTGTTTAAACTAAATCGCAGCTTAGATTAATAGTTTACTATATTTTCACAAATTTACAGACACAGATTTATAAATACAAGTTGAAAACACAACTTAGCATATGATATGTCAATAATTACCGTAAAAATATCTCAGGAATATATCTTAGAGAAGTTCCTCAAGGGTTCTTTGCATAGTTAACAGTTCTAGCTTTGGAAATTGGTTCTACTATGAACCAAATCCTGGTGTAGGATTCTGTAGAACCTTTAAATGGCTCTTATATAGGTTCCTAGATATACTGTTAAAAAAATAATAATTCAATGATTGGGGGGAGGGGGCACGGTGGCTTAGTGGTTAGCACGTTTGCCTCACACCTTCAGGGTTGGGGGTTCAATTCCCACCTCCGCCATATGTGTGTGTGTGGAGTTTGCATGTTCTCCCCGTGCCTCGGGGATTTCCTCCGGGTACTCTGGTTTCCTCCCCCAGTCCAAAGACATACGTGGTAGGTTGATTGGCATCTCTAAATTGTCCGTAGTGTGTGTTTGTGTGTGTGTGTGTGTGTGTGTGCCCTGCGATGGGTTGGCACTCCGTCCAAGGTGTATCCTGCCTTGATGCCCAATGACGCCTGAGATAGGCACAGGCTCCCCGTGACCCGAGAGTAGTTCGGATAAGCGGTAGACAATGAATGAATGAATGAATTCAATGATTGTGATGGTAAAAAAAAAAGAAAAAACTTTTTTTTTAAAAATTACATTAAAACTGTAAAGGATTGAAAAAAATCTTTTGTAAATAGTGACGTAATATGAATTTCCATCTCTGAGTCTGTAGACGCCTATGTGCTATGTATCATCGATTATTTTAAGTATTTAAAACAAGTTTTATGATCATTTTATGGTTCTGATTCCATGTATGATCCAAAGAACAGAGTCCTGTAGAATTAAGTGTTCTAGTCACCTCAAACACTGACAAAAAAGATGCGAACTCGTTGAAGCCCTGACCTTTCAGTAATCAGTACAGAATCTTTTCACATCACGCTGACTGTAGACTTATGAAACCAATCAGAGATGCAGGTCGACCTCGGTGTGTGAGAGCTTCACTTGCAGCACCTCTCACAGAGAGACTGACCGCCGAGGATAATGAGACTTTTTCCTCTCGTAAGTTCTGTGCGACTCTTCCGGCTTTCATTCTGCTCCATATGCCATCTTTCTCCTGCTGGGCATAAAACACTCGTCTCTTTTTGTTTCTTTTTTTCCTCTTTCTCTCATTCGGCGCACTTCCAGACCAGACGGGATTCTCCAACAACCCAGATCCTCCTGTTTTCCTCTTTTTGTTTGCCAGTGACGACTTTCTCAGCCAGCAGCTCTGAAATAACAAGCTCTCCCAAATGATCTTATTCTCTAACACACACACACACACACACACACACACACACACACACACACACTGTGTAGTGTCCATGGAGTGATGTACATAGAGGCAAAGCCATGGTGTATCTATCCACCTGGTCACTTAACCTTCACTCTCTTCCTCTCCTCTTCTCTCCAACATTGTCTCTTAATCATTTTCAGCTCTCTCTCTCCTTCTCTGCTGCTGTGTGATCACGTCCCCTCTCATCACAAGGCCGGGGAAGGAAATATTGACATGTTGTCTCAATAAACGACAAATCAGGGATCAGACAGGAAGTCAGACTTGTATCGACATGAGGTTTTTCACCGGATCGGATTATTGCGTAAGGAAAAACACAAAATATAGACACTATATGATGCTGGGTCCACAGACACTCATATGGTGGAAGCACAATATAATCTATATCTTTGATTTAAATCATGGATATGGTGATGTTTTCTGTTTATTAAACCTTCATGACCAGTGTCAGTGGTTTGTTAAAGTCTAAAGTAAAGCTGCAACTTTCAGTCAACACTGAAGAGTCTTCTTTTGTCTTATTATCTTGAGAATAAGAAAGGCTGATGAGGGAAGAATTTTACATAACAACAGGAACTACCGCGTTCCATAGAACTTCAGATGTAACTATAAATAGACAAAAAGTATTGTTATCATCGTTTGAGGGGCTTTATTCCTAATATATATCAGCAAGTTATGTAAAGTTAAGTTGTAACAAGAAATCATCAAATAAAATGAAATTATTCTTGCAGTAAGAAGACTGATCCTTCTTTCATTTTTTAAAGAGGATATAATTTATATTCATCATCTTCGGTACACTTAATTCATCACAGACTAAAAAAAAAAAACCTCGGATAGGAACGACACTGTGCCTGTAAAACATCATTACGCTCAAGTCATCCTAAGATTTGTTGCTCTGACAGAGTTCACTAGGGAGGCCATGTTGTGTCGGGATGAAGATGAGACGTCTCGGGCTTCATAAATTCACAGTCACGCCGAGGTTAGAGCTACATCTACACTGCGCCATGCTGAAGTCTAAAGACTGGGCTTAGGAGGGTGCGACGGAGAGCAAACAGTGATTAAATCTGAGCTAAAACTGCTGGACGAATCCGTACGCATGAGCAGGCGTGCAATATTTACATTTACTTCTATTCATTTCATGCAAAGCGACTTATAAAAGAGTCCGAAATCAATCCTGCCTAAAGCTGTTAAAGGAGCCAAAGAAGTTTTGATGAGAAACAAGTGGGCATTCATACGAGTCTGAACTTATAAACACATTCACAGAGCAAGCTGGAGTAAACGCTCGTACTCGGGAAACAAAATATTAAAGCAGAATCAATGATGCGTGCTTACAATCTGAAGAAGATGTGCATAAGTAATACATGTGAAATTTAACCCTCTCGGAAACTAGACAAAGAAACTGATTGTTCTTGTAAATGGAGAACTCTCACTAAAATAAGAGAAGAGAATTCTAGATAAGATAAGATAAGATAAGTGAAGATAAGATAAGTCAAGATAAAATAAAAACACACAATAAGATAAAAAAGACAAGATAAAACAAGGCAAAATAAGACTAGACTAATCAAGGCAAGATAAAACAAGACTTGACAAGAAAAGAATAGACAAAACAAGAGTAAAAAAGATATGATTAGAAAGACAAGATAAGATGACACAAGGCAAGATAAGATGACAAAACAAAGCAAGAAGAGACAGGCAAGATAAGACAATGCAATGTAAGACAAGTCAAGATAAGACAAAACAAGAATAAACAAGACAAGATAAGACAAGACTAGACTAGACAAGGCAAGATAAGGCAAGACAAGACTAGACTACAAGACTAGACAAGGCAAGATAAGACAGGACTAGACAAGGCAATATAAGACAAGGCAAGAATAAGACAAGAAAATATAAGATAATGTAACATAAGACAAGACTAGACAAGACAAGGCAAGATAATACAAGACAAGACTAGACAAGATAAGACTAGACAATGCAACATAAGACAAGATAAGGCAAGATAAGACAAGACTAGACAAGACTAGACAAGACTAGACTACAAGACTAGACAAGCCAAGATAAGACAAGACAAGACTAGACAAGACTAGACTACAAGACTAGACAAGCCAAGATAAGACAAGACAAGACTAGACAGGGCAAGATAAGACAAGACAAGACTAGACTACAAGACAAGACAAGGCAAGATAAGACAGGACTAGACAAGGCAATATAAGACAAGGCAAGAATAGACAAGAAAATATAAGACAATGCAACATAAGACAAGATAAGGCAAGATAAGACAAGACTAGACAAGACTAGACAAGCCAAGATAAGACAAGACTAGACTAGACAGGGCAAGATAAGACAAGACAACATTTTGATATTTTATATCATGTTATATGCATAAGTGATACAATGCATTCATAAGGCATTAACAGTTAGCAGTACTGTTTAAAATCAATTAAATAAAAAGGAGAAAAACACCGATAGTGCATTATATCTTCTCATCTTGTGTGTTAAAAGGTGTGGCTCTGTGATACAACGTGTTATGAACACTTACTATGATTACTACACACTGTTAACAATTCATAACGCATCAGAAGATAGATATTGTACGTGTAATGTATTATTGTAGGTAACTATCCCCTTGTTGTGTCTCTTTGCTGCCTTTGAATAAAAACAAATAAGACCTAAAAATGTTATAAGAGATAAAATACACACACTGGCTTTATCAAAGAAGATTCCTAGCATACCAAAGCTAATTATTTCCCTGCCAAAATCAACAAACAATGGTCTGTTGTGTCTAAGATCATTTTTATTCTTTGAAATAATTAAAATTCTACTGTGAAGTGTGTATTGATTTCCAGATTAAAAACAGAGGCTCCACATACGTATATTCCATTACAGGTGCTAGAGTGGAGGTACAACAGCCATGAATATATAGAGTAAGTGTGTGTGTGTATATGTGTGTGTGTGTGCGTGTGTGTGTGTGAGAGAGTGTATAAAGGAGTGTATGAAGGAAAGAGAGAGAGTGAAAATAGACAGAGTCGGTGTGTCCTCAGGGATTTTGGTTTCACCCCTGTGCCGGAGTTAATAGAGGTCACTGCAGCATGGTCAGGAGAGTGAGCCTCTATTTTCCTTTTCCGGTGAGGATGAGTGATCACACACACACACACACACACTCAACTCATATGAGCATCACCGTCTGTCTGGACATGAGCTCAGAATTTGAATTTCACTCTAACACACACACACGCATGCACACACACACACACACACACACACTCATACCTGAGCGTGGAAGAGCTCATCTATGTGACATTATCCACTAATTGCTCCATTAAGAATGTTTATTCTTGTTTTTTTATTGCAGTCAGGTCTGGAAATCTGAGTGCACTGCAATCAGTTACCTTTTTTTTTCTTTTTTCAATTTACTCGATAACACAAGACGTTGTTTTAAAAGAAGGATTGTTCTTTTAGCACTGTGAGAATTCCTCATATAGCGTCTGAGTGAAATGTCTAATCGCACACAGGTTCACTGTGTATACACACCTGTGATAATTCTGCTGATAACGATGTTTATTGATTGTTATTCTCTTATGATTCTCAGTTGATAAGAACTGATTGGTTTGAAGGAACTTAAATGCATTCTCTTCAGTACCTCCCACATTTGATTCAGTAGACACTTAATTCACTTGAGAACTTTCTTCATTCGCTTCGGTACCTTATATATTAGCTTCAGTGTCTACTACATTTGCTTCAGTACCTACAGCATTCGATTTAGTACATAGTACATTCAATTCAGTACCTTCTTTATTTGCTCCAGTGCCTACCGTATTTGATTTAGTACCTACTACATTTGCTTCTGTGTCTGCTTCATTCACTTCAGTACCTACCACATTTGATTCAGTACATACTTGATTCACTTCAGTACTTACTTCATTCTCTTCAGTACCTTATACATTTGCTTCAGTACCAACCACATTCGATTTAGTACCTGCTACATTCAATTCAGTACCCTCTTTATTTGCTCCAGTGCCTACCGTATTTGATTTAGTACCTACTACATTTGATTCAGTACATACTTGATTCACTTCAGTACCTTATACATTTGCTTCAGTACCAACCACATTCGATTTAGTACCTGCTACATTCAATTCAGTACCCTCTTTATTTGCTCCAGTGCCTACCGTATTTGATTTAGTACCTACTACATTTGATTCAGTACATACTTGATTCACTTCAGTACCTTATACATTTGCTTCAGTACCAACCACATTCGATTTAGTACCTGCTACATTCAATTCAGTACCTTCTTTATTTGCTCCAGTGCCTACCGTATTTGATTTAGTACCTACTACATTTGATTCAGTACATACTTGATTCACTTCAGTACCTTATACATTTGCTTCAGTACCAACCACATTCGATTTAGTACCTGCTACATTCGATTCAGTACTTACTGCAGCTGCTTATGTGCCTACTTCATTCACTTCAGTCCCTAATTTATTCGCTTCAATTCCTACTGCCTTCAGTTCAGTCCCTACTCATTCTCTTCAATACTTACCACATTTGATTCAATCCCAATTAAACTTGCTTTAATACCTACCACATTCGATTTAGTACCTACTGCATTTGCTTTAATTCCCACAGAATTCGCTTCAATGCCTACCACATTCGATTCAGGACCTACTTTATTCACTTCAGTAACCCCTTGCATTCACTTCAATACCTACCACATTCGATTCAGTGCCTGCCGCATTTGCTTCAGTACCTACTGCATACTCTCAGCCACTGATACGGTACGTACTGATACGTCCTGAGCAAGACCATTAACCCTTAGCTGCTGAGTTGTATAAATGAGATAAATGTAAGTCGCTCTGCATATGGCTGCTTGGCATAAGTGTAAGTATGTATACAATCTGAACCTACTATATCTGTCATGCTGTTTTGGTGACCGACTCCACTAATCACTAAAAACGTATAATATTAAATGAAGTATAATTAAAAAATGAAATACAAAATATAACCATAAAATCAATGTCTAATATATGACCTGAATTTTACAGATGTTGGTCATTAAAGGTTTGTATGTTTCTGGTATTATTTCAGTCGCCCTTTTATAGTCTTTTTTACCCATTTATTTATATTTCATAAATAATATTTAGACAGAATTTAAATGCATCGTTTGGGGTAATTGTGTTCTCATATCTGAATCCATCCTCAAAGCCTGTTTCCTGTTTAACCCTCATTTCCTCCCGTGTCTTCACACCACTTCGTTTTACCTCGACACATCTTTTACCTGTTCAGTGTGAGATATCTGTTCTTTATTCCTGATTTATTCCTTTTTTTGCTTTTTATACATATCTTCTGGTTGTGCTGCACTGCTCCGTTTGATTGATCGATCTTTGCATCCTGCCTGTTTTTTTATGTTGATTTTTGGTTTATCTGCTGATTTGGGTGGTTAAATAACAGCTTTATTTATTTCCTTATGAACAAATGAAGAAGTCTATGGGAAGATATTTATAGTTTAAAAAATCCCTTTCTTCCTGCATTGTAACCCACTCAGAAACACATTTCCAAGATAAAAAGAAATCCCGACTCGGCTTCTGGGTGGATTTTTGGAATCCAGAAATTATAGAAATTATAGATGTTCCTAATTTTACACTAATTTTAGTGTAAAAGGCCTGAGTCTGTTTAGAAAAATAAAAATGATTTCAGTTTAGAGACAAAAACAAAAAGCGTAAGTGTATTGTGGTCTTGGTGGACATGCAGAGCTGATTTCACTCTCCAGCTCTTTCTCAGGTGGTAATGAAATTGTTTTGCCCTGTCTCACCTCTCTTAGCTCCCAGCATGCACCTGCACCACGCCGTGGTACTCAGCGCTTGCCATGTTATCTGCTCCAGCACTTCCTGTCTAGAGGGACTGGATGTAGTGAGTGTTTAAAGTGGAATCTTTTTGCCCTCAATTCCTCTAGTGTGTGTGTGTGTGTGTGTGTGTGTGTATGTGGGGTGTGTGTTCACTGCACTTATAATTATTCATGGTCATTTAGCGACTCTACATTTGTCCCATGACCGTAAAAGGTGATGTTGTGGGTGTGTATTTGGATAAAATGTGGATGTTTATTTCTTTATTTCTGTCACTCAGAGTAAAAATAGTTGATGCCGGGCCGAAGTGTGTGCCATTTCCCGCCCGAGGTCTATTACAATACTGATAATGTGACAGCTTATTATTACAGGGAGTAGACTTGCAATCTCTGCAACCAAATTGCTCATGGGTGCTGGACACACACACACACACACACACACACACACACACACACACACACACACACACACACACACACACACACACACACACTGATCTGTGTACTACCAAAGCAATCAATGCACCATGCTGGAACACAATCACTCAAAAGCTGAAAATGAAATCTTTGCAATAATTGTCTCTCTCTTTTTTATTTTTTTTTTTTTAAAGTCTCCTACATAATTTGAACATCTCCTGTTTGCTTTTTTTTTCTCTGTGTGTAAACATGATTTGCTCCTGGGATTTTGGAAATGAAGTAAAATAATTAGTTTGACGCGTCATGCTATTTCAGTCACTAAATTTATTATTATTATTATTATTATTATTATTATTATTATTATTATTAAAACATTAATCAAATAAATATAATGACAAAAGGAATAGAACTCTCTGTGTCATGCAGCTCTGATAAATAAAACTTATTTTTAGATGATTTATTGCTCTTGTCCCAAGGAACTCATTAAATTTTTTTTACTATTAATTAAAGATCGCTTGATATTTTTCTGTTTGTTCTTACATTCAACAAGTGAATTCCGCTCACCATTTACGGTAAAATAAATGCTTTTTTTTTCAGTAAAGTGCTGTGCTAATGTATTTTAAATAACCAGAAAATACAATAACTGATCAAAAAGAGTAAAATTTATTCAAGATGTTAGCATTAACCAGAAATCAATGGGCAGTGAGGTCCTGAATGTAGCTGAAAAGCTTAGAATCAAGACAGCAGCGAAGAATAGGATGGATTATTTCGCTAAGCATGGATAGAAATCGCAATAAAAAGTTAGCACCTGGAAATGAAAATTCTTTATTATATTTTATATCTTCTGCATTTTCTTTTAAATTACAGATTCCTGAACCTAGAATCTGATATCTCTGAATATAGAAATAAAACATTTTACGTGTCTTAAAGTTTCCATGCTCGTCAGTCTGATTCATAAATGTTTATAAAAGAAATCGATCTCCAGAAACAAGCTCAAAGCCTTTTATCAACGATGCTTAGATTCAGACAGTCGCTAATGGAAAGAACAAAAGAATAAAATACATTTTTTTTTTAAAAATGACATTTTTTCTGGAGGGCATATAAAGGTCCAAACCTCATTAGTAATGAGTTTCTAAGCAGACCATCATGTGGCAGAGCTGAAGAGTTTCAGAATAAAATAATCCATCTGAACAAATGAGCAATTTTGTGGAATTCATGTCATGAGGAAATGAGCGAGGTTCCGCTCAGGATTAATAAGTACGGTGTTTGTTAGAAATTGTATGATCTTTTCTTGCTGAATCAAGATCTGAGAGTTTGTAAAATGAGTATTTGTTGTTTTTATTTTCCTCCACATGCACGTAGTTTAACAAGAAAGTATTTCCTGGAAAAGATCGTTGCTGCAATGTGTGAATGAAACCAACTAGCTGAAGCTAAGAATTTCACGGTTTTTATTCTTGCTTTAAAGACTTTGATCTCATTAAGTTTTAGCTTTAACTATAGAGCTACAAATAAACAAAAAATCCTAATCATGTCTCTATACTCTCCACGATTCGTCAGATCCTCCAGAATAACGATATTCTGCACCCACTTGTTCATTCCTTCAGTCTCTCTTGTGCTTAGTCAAACCAGAGCATCTATAATTCCAGATGAGAGTATCAGATGTCATATGGTAGCAAATTCAACTTTTCAAAAGCATTTAGATTTGTGTAATCATCCTCAGCTTTTATTAAGGACAACAATTAACCATTGTGCCTGGAATCAGGCCGCGATTCATGCCGCGTGTGGCATTATCCATCGGCATGAAGCTCCGCTCCGTCTGAGCAGGAAGCCTGTTAATAAACAATTAAGAGGCATGATGGGGGATGAATTTAGCGCTTAATCATTCTCTCCACACCACACAAAGAGACAACAAGGCCACTGGTGGCAGCTGTGACGCCGCCGACTGCCGGATCCGAACCAGCGAAAGAGAAACGGAGAAAAGATCAGGCCGCGGTTTACAGTGAGAGTAAGAATGCGCCTATCCAGCTGATCGTAGCTGAACTATTCCGCTAATTAACACAATTTCCTTTTTTTTTCTAATTATAATGCCTTATTTTAGAGACGCCATCTGCGCCCATCCCTCAGACTGCCTGCCTGCCTGCGCTTTCTCTCCGAGCCCAAAGCGGATTTATGACTGTACGCTACAATGATGCCTGATTGAATGAATGTGCCACAATGTGTATTATAAAGCGTCACACCTGCCAGCTCGTACCGCGGGCAACATCAGGAAGCAAATTAGCCAAGAGACATGGCGGCGGAAAGAAAGAGGGATGCTGGGTGCAGCACGTTGCTTTTACAAAATGGGACTCGGAATGTTAGGACGCGATCGTTTGCTAACTGAACATGCTACACTCATATTACATCAAAGTCCTCTCTGTTTATAGACACTTTAGTGGAAAATATTTGGAGAATAAGCGTTACAGGCGAGTTTACACATTTACATGTGGGGTCTGCCCTGGAGTTTAATCTTTTACATGAAGAAAATATGATTCTGGGTCAGTTTTGGGTGTTTTTCCTGAGCGAATAGGGAAATAAAGGTGCTTCTAATGAAGTGTATTTAAATAAATAAATAATAAATAATAATAATAATAAATAAAGGAAAGAAGGAAGGAAGGAAGGAAGGAAGGAAGGAAAGGAGGGAAATAAATGAAATAAGGAAGGAAGGATGGAAGGAAGGAAGGAAGGAAGGAAGGAAGGAAGGAAGGAAGGAAGGAAGGAAGGAAGGAAGGGAGGGAAATAAATGAAATAAGGAAGGAAGGAAGGACAGGAGGGGAGGGAAGGAAGGAAGGAAGGAAGGAAGGACAGAGAGAGAGAGAAAGAGAAAAAAAGAAAAAGAAAGAGAGAGAGAGAAAGAGAGAGAGAGAGAGAGAGAGAGAGAGAGAGAAAGGAAAGAGAGAGAGAAAGAAAGAAAGAAAGAAAGAAAGAAAGAAAGAAAGAAAGAAAGAAAGAAAGCATGATCCTAGCTGTGGGAGTTGATAAACTTCCAGTCTCTGGAGCAGAAGCTGAGCTGCTGTTTTCTTGCGTATATATATGAACTTGGGTGATTTTAATCAGTCTCAACTTTAATCATGATCTTTGCAGCCCCCCCCCCCCCCCCCCACCTCTTCATCAACTCATCAATATTTATTGCATTTCATTCCAAGTTAATAGCTGCTTATGGAAGAACAAGCGAAGCGTTTAGTTTCAAGGACGTGGCGTGTCTTTTGCTCTGACAGGCTTCTGATCAGCTTCCCGCGGTTTACGTCTCGCCGCGTGAAACACACGTTCAAAGACGGAAGCTTAAAGGGAAAACGCTGGGTAAAGAGGACACGCCTGTCCTCACACAGCGCCGCACGCAGGAAGGGGCATCTTGAGGGATTTCGCTTGGCTCAGAGACGCCGATAAAAGGCGAGCTGGCTGGAAGAAGTCTTTGCTTTTTTTTGGACGGTTTAGTTCCTAGATTTTGTCAGTCTCTCCATCTGAAAAGAAAAAGACTTTTCCCCTTTTCTTTGTTTTTTTTTTAAATGCCCTGTGGCAGTTTTCCATACGCTGCCTCGTGTGTGTGTGTGTGTGTGTGTGTGTGTGTGAGAGGAACAAAGACTTTGTTTACTCCAAAACTGAGAGTGTATAAAAGTGTGCACTTCTTTTACAGTGTCTCTGGAGTTTCTTCCTTTCTGGCAACTCTGAAGTCCGCAACCTCCTGGATTAATTAAAGTGACCTTCAAAGTGATGGGATTTTGGAAAATGTCCCACATAAATGTCAAGTGAAAGGCTGTTCTTTTCTTAGATACCTGAAACTCTATTAAAAAGTCAGTGTCACTCGTATAGGCGTGTTCTCTTACTTAGTCAAGGGCACAGTGTTTGAGAGGAACAGCACTGATGCTCCTTACTCTGTGTGTTACTGTGTGTACAGTAGTGTGTGTGTGTGACTGTTACTGGGTGTACGGTAGTGTGTGTGTGTGTTACAGTGTGCCCGTTACAGTGTGTACATGACAGTGTGCATGTTAGTGTGTGTTACAGTGTGTCTGTTACAGTGTGTACGGTAGTGTGTGTGTGTTACAGTGTGCCTGTTACAGTGTGTACATGACAGTGTGCATGTTAGGGTGTTACAGTGTGTCTGTTACAGTGTGTACGGTAGTGTGTGTGTGTGTGTTACAGTGTGCCTGTTACAGTGTGTACATGACAGTGTGCATGTTAGTGTGTGTTACAGTGTGTCTGTTACAGTGTGTACGGTAGTGTGTGTGTGTTACAGTGTGCCTGTTACAGTGTGTACATGACAGTGTGCATGTTAGGGTGTTACAGTGTGTCTGTTACAGTGTGTACATAACAGTGTGCATGTTAGTGTGTGTTACAGTGTGTCTGTTACTGGGTGTACAGTAGTGTGTGTGTGTGTTACAGTGTGCCTGTTACAGTGTGTACATGACAGTGTGCATGTTAGTGTGTGATACAGTGTGTCTGTTACAGTGTGTACAGTAGTGTGTGCGTGTTACAGTGTGCCTGTTACAGTGTGTATATGACAGTGTGCATGTTAGTGTGTGATATAGTGTGTCTGTTACAGTGTGTACAGTAGTGTGTGTGTGTGTGTTACAGTGTGTCTGTTACAGTGTGTACATAACAGTGTGCATGTTAATGTGTTACAGTGTGTCTGTTACAGTGTGTACATGACAGTGTGCATGTTAGGGTGTTACAGTGTGTCTGTTACAGTGTGTACATAACAGTGTGCATGTTAGTGTGTGTTACAGTGTGTCTGTTACTGGGTGTACAGTAGTGTGTGTGTGTTACAGTGTGCCTGTTACTGTGTGTACGTGACAGTGTGCATGTTAGTGTGTGTTACAGTGTGTCTGTTACTGGGTGTACAGTAGTGTTTGTGTGTTACAGTGTGTATATCACTGTGTGTGTTACAGTATGTGTTACAGTGTGTATATCACTGCGTGTGTTACAGTATGTGTTACAGTGTGTATATCACTGCGTGTGTCACAGTATGTGTGACAGTGTGTATATCACCGCGTGTGTTACAGTATGTGTGTTACAGTGTGTATATCACCGCGTGTGTTACAGTATGTATGACAGTGTGTATATCACTGCGTGTGTTACAGTATGTGTGTTACAGTGTGTATATCACCGCATGTGTTACAGTATGTATGACAGTGTGTATATCACTGTGTGTGTTACAGTATGTGTGTTACAGTGTGTATATCACGGGTGTGTTACATTTGTGTCTGTTATATCAGGTGTTTTACAGTAGTGTGTTGTGTGTTACAGTGTGTGTGTTACAGTGTGTGTGTTACAGTGTGTATATCAGTGTGTGTTACAGTAGTGTGTGTTACAGTGTGAAACAGTGTGTGTTGTGTGTGTGACAGTGTGTATATCACTGCGTGTGTTACAGTATGTGTGACAGTGTGTATATCACTGCGTGTGTTACAGTATGTGTGACAGTGTGTATATCACTGTTGTGTTACAGTATGTGGGGTTTATATAGGGTGTGTTACATTTGTGTTACAGTGTGTATACACTGTGTGTGTTACAGTATGTGTGTTACAGTGTGTATATCACTGCGTGTTTTACATTTTTACAGTGTGATGGTGTGTTACAGTATGTGTGTTACAGTGTGTATATCACTGCGTGTGTTACAGTATGTGTGTTACAGTGTGTATATCACTGCTTGTGTTACAGTATGTGTGTTACAGTATGTGTGTTACAGTGTGTATATCACTGTGTGTGTTACAGTATGTGTGTTACAGTGTGTACTGTATCACTGCTTGTGTTACAGTATGTGTGTTACAGTATGTGTGTTACAGTGTGTATATCACTGCGTGTGTTACAGTATGTGTGTTACAGTGTGTATATCACTGTGTGTGTTACAGTATGTGTGTTACAGTGTGTATATCACTGTGTGTTACAGTATGTATGACAGTGTGTATATTACTGCGTGTGTTACAGTTGTGTGTTACAGTGTGTATATCACTGTGACAGTATGCATTGTTACATTGGTGTTACAGTGTGTTCTCTGACTGCTGTGTACAGTAGTGTGTGTTACAGTGTGTATATAATTGTGTTACAGTGATGTGTGTTACAGTATGTGTGTTACAGTGTGTATATCACTGCGTGTGTTACAGTATGTGTGTTACAGTGTGTATATCACTGTGTGTGTTACAGTATGTGTGTTACAGTGTGTATATCACCGCATGTGTTACAGTATGTATGACAGTGTGTATATCACTGCGTGTGTTACAGTATGTGTGTTACAGTGTGTATATCACTGCTTGTGTTACAGTATGTGTGTTACAGTATGTGTGTTACAGTGTGTATATCACTGCTTGTGTTACAGTATGTGTGTTACAGTGTGTATATCACTGCGTGTGTTACAGTATGTGTGTTACAGTATGTGTGTTACAGTGTGTATATCACTGCGTGTGTTACAGTATGTGTGTTACAGTGTGTATATCACTGCTTGTGTTACAGTATGTGTGTTACAGTATGTGTGTTACAGTGTGTATATCACTGCTTGTGTTACAGTATGTGTGTTACAGTGTGTATATCACTGCGTGTGTTACAGTATGTGTGTTACAGTATGTGTGTTACAGTGTGTATATCACTGCGTGTGTTACAGTATGTGTGTTACAGTGTGTATATCACTGTGTGTGTTACAGTATGTGTGTTACAGTGTGTATATCACCGCATGTGTTACAGTATGTGTGTTACAGTATGTATGACAGTGTGTATATCACTGCGTGTGTTACAGTATGTGTGTTACAGTGTGTATATCACTGCGTGTGTTACAGTATGTGTGTTACAGTGTGTATATCACTGCTTGTGTTAGAGTATGTGTGTTACAGTGTGTATATCACTGTGTGTGTTACAGTATGTGTGTTACAGTGTGTATATTACTCTGTGATTATTGTGCAGTTACAGTGGTAGAAATCACACACTATCATTTTAAATTGGTATTATTAGTGAGTTCTCTGACTCAGTGAGGTGTGGACTCACTAATAATCAGGATAGACAAGACGATAGCAGCAGATCCTTTATGCTAGTCCTGCATGCTGTGAGGAGGAGCCTCTGTGACGCTCAGTGCGATAGAGATCTGAGGAATTTTTGGAGGCAGCACCTTGAACTTTTTGTCATGTTCCTCAAACCATTCCTGAACAGTGTTTGCAGTGTGTCAGGGAGTGTTATCCTGCTGAAAGAGGACTCTGCCATTAGGGAATTCCGATGCCATGAACTCGGCCTGCAGCAATGTTGAGGTAGGTGCTACATGTCAAAATAACATCCAGATGAACGCAGAACCCAAGGTTTCTCAGCAGAACATTGCCCAGAGCATCACACTGCCCCTGCCAGCGCTCTCTCTCTCTCTCTCTCTCTCTCTCTCTCTCTCTCTCTCACACACACACACACACACACACACACACGGCCATTTAGATGATGTAAAATAAACTGGTTCAGACCACGTCATCTTCTTGAACCTCAAAAGTGGGATTTAAAGTTACAGAAAAACACAGGATTCTAACTTTTATTTTGAATGAAGGAAAAGTTCATTAAGAAAGAAAGAAAGAAAGACAGAAAGAAAGAAAGAAAGAAAGAAAGAAAGAAAGAAAGAAAGAAAGAAAGAAAGAAAGAAAGAAAGAAAGAAAGAAAGACAATGGAACAAAACAGATCAGGTTTCAGATCAGTTGTGGAACTGAGGAACACAGTGTGTCAGTGTGTGCATTGTGTGTGTGTGTGTGTGTGTGTGTGTGTGTTGTGTGTGTATGTGTAGTGTGTTTGCATAGTGTGTGCTTATGGTGTGTTTGTGGTGTGTGTGTGTGCATTGTGTATATATGTGTGCACGTTGTGTGTGTGTGTATAAGTGTGCATGTTGTGTGTGTGTGTGTGTGTGTGTGTGTGTGTGCGTATAAGTGTGCACGTTGTGTGTGTGTGTATAAGTGTGCATTTTGTGTGTGTGTGTGTATAAGTGTGCACGTTGTGTGTGTGTATAAGTGTGCACGTTGTCTGTGTGTGTGTGTGTGTGTATAAGTGTGCACGTTGTGTGTGTGTGTGTGTGTGAGTGTGTGTATAAGTGTGCACGTTGTGTGTGTGTGTGTGTGTGTGTGTGTGTATAAGTGTGCACTGTGTGTGTGTGTGTGTGTGTGTGTGTGTGTGTGTGAGTGTGTGTATAAGTGTGCACGTGTGTGTGTGTGTGTGTGAGTGTGTGTATAAGTGTGCATGTTGTGTGTGTGTGTGTGTGTGTGTGTGTGTATAAGTGTGCACGTTGTGTGTGTGTGTGTGTGTGTGTGTGTGTGAGTGTGTGTATAAGTGTGCATGTTGTGTGTGTGTGTGTGTGTGTGTGTGTGTGTGTGAGTGTGTATATAAGTGTGCACGTTGTGTGTGTGTGTGTGTGTGTGTGTGAGTGTGTGTATAAGTGTGCACGTTGTGTGTGTGTGTGTGTGTGTGTGAGTGTGTGTATAAGTGTGCACGTTGTGTGTGTGTGTGTGTGAGTGTGTGTATAAGTGTGCACGTTGTGTGTGTGTGTGTGTGTGTGTGTGTGTGTGTGTGTGTGTATAAGTGTGCACGTTGTGTGTGTGTGTGTGTGTGTGTGTGTATAAGTGTTCACGTTGTGTGTGTATGTGTGTGTGTGAGTGGCTCTGTGGAGTCATTATCACATCGCCATATAAGAGGAAGATTATTGCAGTGTTGATGTTGTTGGGGTTCATGTAAAGTGGAGCTCTAACCTCATTAGTTTCTCTTCATCCACCTTTTAATTCATGCCTCTGGTCAAACCGGCGGATGAACCCGACACGTCTGACTCGGTCTCGGCCTCAGCGGGCCACAGCAGGATCAGACGCAGGGTTTCAGATGCCCCCTTCGGCCCGGCCGCGCCCCATTACCCCTCGTCTTCCGTTTCGCTCGGGTCAAAATGACCTGTTTAAAATGTTTACTAAATGTGGAGAGACGGAAAAAATCGATTTTCTCTCCATGGAACTCAGGCTGCTTTTTCTAATGAGCAAGAATTGATGTGGAAATTGTTGAAAAGAGGAAATTCATGATTTTTCTTTTTTTCAGGGAGAAACCAGATGAAATAAAAGTGCCTTCAGGATGAAGATTAAGGAGATTAAACGAACATGAACACATTATTCAGAAAGAAGTGATAATGTGACAGAAATACAGAGATGAAGAGAGGAAGGGTTCAGGAGAGAGATCTGAGGGATCACTGAACACAACAACAAAGCACTGAGCCAGGCATTTACAGCCTTCTTTCATCCCTAGTGTCAGAGTGGGGCAAAGCGGGGCAGAGTGGGGCAGAACTGGGAACACCGGGGCACAGTGCAGTACCAGGGTGTAAAATTTCACAAATACAGTGAACTAAAATTTGATAGAAAATGTAAAGGAGAAAGTTTTCCCCTGTACACTAAGGCAAAATAGGAAGGAAGGAAGGAAGGAAGGAAGGAAGGAAGGAAGGAAAGGAAGGAAGGAAGGAAGGGGAAGAAGGATGGGAAGAAGGAAGGAAGAAGGATGGAAGGTAGGAAGGAAGGAAGGAAGGAAGGAAGGAAGGAAGATAGGCAGGAAGGAAGGAAGGAAGGAAGGAAGGAAGGAAGGAAGGAAAGAAAGGAAGAAGGAAGGGAAGAAAGAAGGAAGGAAGGAAGGAAGGAAGGAAGGAAGGAAGGAAGGAAGGAAGGAAGGAAGGAAGGATGGGAAGAAGGAAGGAAGGAAGGAAGGAAGGAAGGAAGGAAGGAAGGAAGGAAGGAAGATAGGCAGGAAGGAAGGAAGGAAGGAAGGAAGGAAGGAAGGAAGGAAGGAAGGAAGGAAGGAAGGAAGGAAAGGAAGAAGGGAGGAAGGAAAGAAGGAAGGAAGGAAGAAGAAAAGGAAGGTAGGAAGGAAGGAAAGGAAGAAGGAAGGAAGGAAGGAAGGAAGGAAGGAAGGAAGGAAGGAAGGAAGGAAGGAAGGAAGGAAGGGAAGAAGGAAGGAAAGTACAGACTGAAACTTCATGGAAAAAGTGATTCAAGTAGGGATCAGTGTGTTGTGATGCTTCTGTGCTGCAGACGAAATGTTGAGACTGTGTAGTAAAAATGTATAAAAGTGAGTGTGTGGGTCAGTCACGCAGAGCACATACACACCAGTGAGCACGACAGGACGGTGTGTGTGTGTGTGTGTGTGTGTGTGTGTGTGTGTGTGTGTGTGTGTGTGTGCACGAGACTGGAGCTCCAGGGGAACTCTCTCCAAAACGTGAAGATCCAGTGCACAGAGGCTAAATTAGACACTTTGTGTGTGTGTGTGTGTGTGTGTGTGTGTGTGTGTGTGTGTGTGTGTGTGTGTGTGTGTGTGTGTGTGACAGGTGGGTAGAGGGAGAGGAACCGAGTGAGAGGGAGGGCTGAAATATTCATGATCAATCACTACTCTGGGCTGTCCCCCTAGGGAGAAAATGGCCTCTGTGCCCGCCGGTTCGGACTGACAGCTCAACGATGGATCATTAGTGAGTATTACTACATACTACACACACACACACACACACACTCACTCTAGAATATTTCTATACACACAGAATGTGATATATGAGTGTATGAGAGTCTCTTTCCAGTCTTCCTCTCCCAGTTTTCTTCACATCAGAGCTGTAATGGGGTTTTCCCCTTCTCTGGACAGGAGCACGTAGACTCAGGAGCAGAAACGTGGCTCGGGTTTGATTACACGTGTCACGTGTGCAGTGTACGCTGAGCTGGAGACGTAGCAAAGGCCTAAGAGAAGCTGTCAATATAAGAAAGAAAGAAAGAAAGAAAGAAAGAAAGAAAGAAAGAAAGAAAGAAAGAAGAAGGAAAGAAAGAAAAAGGTGTTTGTGGGGATCTCTGAACAGTGTTTTTCAGCTTTAGGTTTCAGATCAGTGTGAGAGTGTTGTGTGTGTGTGTGTGTGTGTGTGTGTGTGTGGGCATCAAGGCTATCCAACACTCACTGAGTCCAAAATTTCAAACTCATACGGAAGGATTTTGATTTAGAAAGCGATTTTGTTTTAGTTTTTTTTTGAGGGGTGTGTGTGTGTGTGTGTTTGTGTGTGTGTGTAGAGTTTGCACTCTCTCTGCCATACGAGCTGCGAATCGTTAAATCCCCGTCCGCTCTGATGATGCCAGGCACTCTTTAGCAGAAACCTGTGGGTCTTCCGTCCCTAAATCCGTGCCCATCTGCACCATGCTGCCAGTTGGCAAGGCGGGACGGAGAGGACATATTGTGCCACAGACTGTCCTGGAGTACACACGGTGCATTGGACATTAATCAGAGGCTTTTGTGTGTTTCCTTTCCGTGTTTGGACGCCGCAGAGCCACAAGCGTGCGCCAGTATTTAAAAGCAAGAGCAGTTTGCTTTTCCAGAAAACACACGGGGAGGGAAAAGTGGCATTTTTCGAGCAAAAAAAAAAAAAAATCCCATTTTTGGACATTTCTTGGAGGGAGGTTTAGTTGTCGTTTCATTAGAAGGTTTTAGGTGAAGTAGCAGGATGTTACTAAAAACTTCAAACATCTGCCTTTAACACATCTCGCTCTATTGATCTTCCTGATCGAATCCGTCTGCGGAATTAGATTTTCCGTTTTCTGAACATTTGGGTTCGGAAAGCAATCGGGTTAAGCGAGTTGAAAGGAAACATCCATATTAATATTTCAGCTTAATACAATCGGAAGGCTTTCTCCGAGCACACCCCATTTGGTAATGTCAAGTTGGAGGCGATCAGTAGCTCATTTCTTTGTTCCTCATGGGAAGGAGGAGCAGCCGCTGCGTGTAAGCGGATAATATGATTGATTCACATCCTCCGCGCCGATTTCCCCTCCAGTCCACGGCACAATTTGTTCGCCGCAACCCTCCCCGAACCCTCTCCGCCTTCCCTTTACCCCCCTCCATGACCTCCTCCTCCTCCTCCTCCTCCTCCTCCTCCTCCTCCTCCTCCTCCTCCCCAAATGATAAGTGAAGCCATTAAGCTAACAGAGGTTCGTGGAGAAGGGGGTCGGGTCGCGGGAGCATTAACGTGTCATCCGTCGGATCATTCGTCACGTTTATCCTCCTGCTTTTCTTACTCGTGGCTCGCTCTACTAAACTTTAAAAAAAAGTTAAAGCTCTTAATACCTTGCTCGTACATGCTACATGCTACTATGCTAATTTTACCCACCCGCTGGAATTTATGTTTTTTTTTTTTTAAACTAATAAACATCCGGCGTGGACGGCAGCCATTACGGGGTTGTGTGTCCGGGGCAGGGAGGGAGTGCTGTCAGAAATCCGAGCCTGCGGAATGAGAAACGGCTAGCTCTGACTGTTCGCAGGAATTAATATTGCGTACTCGTCAACTTTTGAAAACTTTGGCCCACCCCTGCGCCAACAGAGGATGAACAATAAGGAAAACTTTCGAAATAAAGCCATCAAGATCTATTCAGCCGTGCCACACACCCCTGTGTGTGTGTGTGTGTGTGTGTGTGTGTGTGTGTGTGTGCAGCTTAGCCGTGTGCGCCGTTTGTGCGGGGCCCATCTAATCTAAGATTTATTGGCCATTAGTGAACTCAGAAAGTCATTACAGTTCATTCTGCTCGGGGCCTGACGTTTTATTAGGACAAATCTGCCCGCTGAGGACGGCACTATGCTGAACTGCACGCATTTCCGAGGCACGAGGTCACATGACTCCAGGCTCTGCTTTCCTCCTAAACGCTAAAAGCAGCGATACACAACGCCGGTCCATTAGACGAGCGCAGATCCATGATGGAGAGAGCGAGGAGTGTGTGTGTGTGTGTGTGTGTGTGTATATACAAGTGTGTATGTGTGTATGGAGAGGGGGGGGGTGTTAGGGTTGTTGTGTGGGGTTGGGGGGGGGGTTCGGAGAGGGCTGTCTTGCACTCCCCTGACTAATTATGTGGAGATGCAAATCGTTTTGCCGCGCGGCTCTCGCTCCTGCCATTACACCGCCTCGCGCTCTGATTTGTGTTCTCCGACTGCAGGCTCAAGTTGCAATGTGCGAAGCTTAAGTTTACGACTGGGAGGGAATAAATGATGACTTCTTATTGATCTAGGTTTTAAATAGAGACTTGCATGAGCTAATTTGTTTATAACAGCCTGGAAATATTCCAAAATAAATTAATATCAATATAGAATATGAATAGAATTCAAATACTATTTATAACATGATTATAAACTTATTATAAATATAGTATATAAACGTCTGCTCTACATGTTTTATACAAATGTGAAAATTACACATTTTTTTAGCTTTTTTTTTTCTTATTTTAATTTTTTACTTCGGCTTTCTACAGTTTCGTTGTCATTTATATTCCTGATTTTTTTTTTTTTTGAATGTATGTTTGTATGTATGTTTTATACAAATGTAGGGTTTTTTATCATTTTTTGTCTTATTTAAATTTTTTATTTCTGCTTTCATTAGTTTTCAAGTCATTTATATCTTTTATATATTGTTTTTTTTTTTTTTTTACAAATGTACATTTTATACAAATTAGATTTTTTTCTCTCTCTTTACTTTTTTTCCTCTGCTTTCTTCACTGTCTAGCTCTTTAATATTTTTGATATTTTTATATATATATTTTTTTTTGCAAATGTACATGTATTATATAAACATAAATAATATTTGTAGTTCTTTTTTTTCTTTATTTATTTTAAATAACTAAATACGAATAGAAACAGAGACCCTAAACAGTGGATGCTATACATATTTGGAGTGTGTGTGTGTGTGTGTGTGTGTGTGTTCAGATTTTTCTAATCTACTCTTAACGTCATGATTATAATTATTTAATTTCTGGTACGTTGTTCATGTACAATGTTTTTTTTTTTTTATTTCTTATTTTATCTGCCATAGCAGCTTTAATACTGATGTCTTTCACATTCTTCTTCATCTTTTTCTTCTCCTCCTTCTTCTGCTTCTTCTTATTATTATTATGACTAATTGAGAAAATAGACCAGAAATGTCTGAAGTGACATTTTTTTTTCTTTCTGAAAGTTACTGTACCTCGAGTGCTGTACATTTACATTCCATTTAATCACTTGGTTTCATCATGCAGTATTAAATGCTACGATGTGAGTCATAATCCAGTCCTAGCATGCTAATGCGCATGATATTTATACACGTTTCTTCAAATGAAACAGTAATAAGTGATGCTTTCACATATATTGACCTCATTAACCTTCATCACTGTGCACTTCATTATTCTGCTCTGGTGCTGCTTTTTACTTTTCAATATTTTCCTTAGTATTTGACAATAACGGAAGATTCTATTGAATTGAATTGGTTGTATGTGGGAATATTTGTGTTTGTGTGTGTGTATGTGGTTCCCTCAGGTGGATAAGGGTTTATTCCCGCCTCACACCTCCCAGTATTCCTGGGATTTACAGTAAACCTACATAGTTTAGAAGTTTTTTAGCTGGAATGTGAAAATAACGGTGATCTATAACTCAAAATGACTCCTTGTTCAAAAGCTTGAAATAATAAAATCACCAAATGTAGAGTTTAATTCGTTTTAACAGAATCCATTTTCAGATTCAGATCTGATTCTGAATCGACTCAACTGCAGGAAGTGAATCGGTTTTGTTCTGTGGTAGGACCGAGCCAAAGGACAGAGCTGTAGTAATATATACATATATACACTGGATGTGATGCACAGACTCCTTAAACAACTTATATATATATATATATATATATATATATATATATAATTATATATATATAATTATAGAATCTCAGAACACACAATAATAACTAAATTTACACAAAAGAACTGGTTTAAGTGTTTACACACACTTGGTTCTTAATCCAATTGATTTGACTGTTTTTGTGTCAGAGGTTTACAAGTTCCTTGTGTGTTAAACTGGTCTTCAGAAAAATCTTCCTGCACATTCTTTGCTTTTCTAGAATCTTCCGCATATTTGTCTCCTTTCCACCAACACTGATATCATATTTTAATCCCTCTTTTTACATTTACAATAATTGAGAAACTCATACACTATTAAACCATTAGCAAACAGTACCGATGCTCAAGAAGGCAACGTGATACATTAAGAGTCGAGGTGTAAACTTTTGAACGAAATTGCTTGGTTTAATTCCTTATCTTTAATTTTTCCTTTAATTTTTAGTATTTCTTAAGCCCTTTAGAAGCTACATATTTCCCCGTAAAAAGAAAACAACTTTTTTTTTTTAAAGAAAAGCTAATTTGTTTGATGTAATTCAGTTGCTCGGGTTTTTAATCAAAATTAAATGAATCAAAATTAAATTAAAATGAATCAAGTTACATGAACACAATTTAATGTCACAGATATTTATTCCCTAATGTTCTTGTGAGAATTTATAATGTACTCGATCGTTAAATCCACATGAATTGTTCACACTGCACACAATAATTCTAGCTAGAACTTGTCTGCGTTAAATTTAGCACATGCATTAAAATCATGTATCGATGACGAACATAATATCTTCTCTTAAATCCGATGAAGTTAATATTCCCTTCTTTTCAGTGTACTTGGTCTGGCTGCTTTGTCCTGGCACTTTCTCAGCCTTGAAGTGCTTTCACACCTCCGTCAGTCCAAATCTGAGAGAAATTAACACTCGATTTTGTTGTTGAATGCTTGAATTGGATAGGATTGGACTGAGAGATGTGTAGAGTTTAAAGAGTACTCGCAAAACTCTTTAGTTGGCAGGACAGAAATACATCGATTTACAGATAGGGGAAAAAAAAGGTCAACCAAGACGATGTTTATTAAACCAGACTGAGAGAAAACTCTGATACTAAAGCAACCAACTTCCAGCATCTCTGTTTAACTTCCACTCTATTTCTTCTTCCTCTGTAGCTTCCTGCGCTTGTTATCTCTTCCTGACCTTGAATCCTTTCCCTCTCTACCCTTGGATTCAACCACTGACACTTTCCTCTCCTCTTTTATCCCCTAAAAGAGCTTTCAAACCACAGGTAAAGACCTACCTCATCGTATTTTTTTCAGTATATGATTTCTGTGTGCGATATTTCCTCTCTATAGAGTTTTAGACTCATGGTACCTTCAGTAATGTGCCCTAGCGAACCAGTACATTTCCATTTCCATTTCTAACATTTTGGCAGACGCCTTTTACAAAAGTGCTTTGAAGTTTCTATCAATGAAACACTGATGCTGGTTCAATAGGTCACAGACTTAGGACACCATCAGCCTGAAAACTGTGTTGGAAGGGAAATATAACACTTTTTTAAATGTGTAAAACAAACAGGGAAAATAAGAGGTGAATTATGGAAAACTGCGAGGGACATTGGAGGCTCAGTGGTAGGTTTCTCGCCTACCATGTGGAAGGCCCGGGCTTCCCAGCTAATGCCCCAACCCCAGCCACTGGATTCAGTGCTGGTCCCAAGGCCGGAAAAAAATGGGAGGGTTGCGTCAGGAAGGGCATCCGGCGCAAAACCTGTGCCAAGTTGTTGTGTGGACCAGTTGGTCCACTGTGGCGACCTTGAACAGGGAGCAGCTGAAAGCAACCCCCCTATTATCGAAAACTGCAACGCACTGTGTATTCTCACACCTTTCTATCAGAACCAGCATTAATTTCTTCAGCAATCTGAGCAACAGTAGCTCGTCTGTTGGATCGGACCACAGGGAAAACAAGAGCTAGTTGAACTGTTTCGGGAAAACGTAGGTCTTTGTTAAAATTTTCGAGTTCACTCAGAGAAGAAGCCCGAACCGAGCTGCTGCTGCCGCCGCTACCTCTACTGGTGTCAGGGAAGCTTTTTGCCAAAGAACTACACAGTGACAGGGAACAGTATTTATGCAGAAGATATGTAGAAAAATGTAATATTCAGTGTTATTTATTGATAAACAAAAGACATCAGCAGAAACAGACGTGGCGGTTGACGTGGTCGCTGGCGGTCTAGCCAGTTTATTATTAAAATCTAAATTACTGAAGACAAAACTGTCAGCGAGTGTCTGTGTTAGGCAAATGGTCATAAAAACAGAAAAGAAAGAAGTTCCTGGACAAAACAAACTATATGACACACGTCATAAGGTGAGGTCATAAATAAATAGAATATATTAGTTATCGTGGTTTGAAGATGGTCAGTGACTCAGCTGTTTGAACATCTAGGGTAAGTTCATTTCACCACCTTGGGGTCAGAACAGAAAAGAGTCTCGGTGTATACCTCCCTCATACCCTGAGAGATGGTGGGGTCAGTCGAGCAGTGCTGGTAGAATTGACGTATAGATGTATTCATCGATAGACTTCAAAGCGCCTTCGTACGTCGCTCTGGATAAAGCCGTCTTAGACACCAAACATAAACGTAAATGCAAGTAACAAACTAATCTGAACACACAGATAATACATCGCTTTATCTACTGATCCTGAGTCATCATGGAGAGAAGAAGGATCTACGTCTGATTGGTCAATGATCGCATCTTTCTAACACATCCATCCTGTCCTGATATCTGCTCTTATTTCAGTTCAACAGACAAAGTCTCTTTAATTATATTCAGCACAAATTGTGGCAGAGTAACAAGCAAGAAACACATTTGTATTTCTGAGAAATTGAAATTTGGTTAGTAAAAAAAAAATCATGTAATGTGAGTGCCACGTACTGAACATATTTTCCCAAGATTTTTAAGTAGTGGATTATGTAGACCAAAGTTTTCTTACAACACGATGAGTAAAGCATCCTGCTCATTTGCTCCCACAAAACGATACACTGATTTAACTTCTTTTAGAAAGACTTCAGGCGAGGGAGTGATGAAGCTCATGAATATTGATAACAATGTGGAAACTAAAGGACTGGAAGAATTAATGGTGTTTTTTTAGTTGCTTGTAGTTGATTTATAATTTAATCAAATAGAAACAAAATGTAAAAAATTGATTTTTTTAAGCACACAGATTCAAACAAGTGTGAAAGCAAAAAAAAAAAAAAAAAAAGTAGAGTTTGACTTGATTTCTTCCTTTTTTCTGTATGATCGTAAAAGACGGTGTGTTTTAACTTGCCATAATAAAAAAAAAAATAAAAATAAATCCAAGAGATCCTGAGGATTTGACATAAAATGACAAAAATTTCTATTTTCAAAAAAAAATTGAATTGTTTACCGTGCCTTTACATTTTTTTTTTTATATCCATTTACTCATTTGATTTTGTATCGTATTTAATACATCTAGCATTTATGGGAATTTACTGACCAGAAATCTATATTTATTTTACACCAAAAACAAAGACATTATATTTGAAACCTTCTTTTGCTTTGTTTTTTTTTTTTCTTCCAAACATGAACCTGTTCACCTTGTTGGAGGACTTTTGCCGTATTCAGGCAAAGGCGGATTTTACATTCCTACAGTAGACATGTTTTTTGAAGGAAAGTATTGATAATGTGTGTGGTGCAAAGGTCTCAGAAACACATGCAACTCAGAAACAAATTCACCTTTAACAAATAGACAATACAAATATGGCCCAAACATGTAAAACACAGAGGCGGCGCTAAATATATGATTTGATATTTATATGAACGACCCAAAATGAGATGTTTTGTTTTGAATCTCTAGGATTCACTGCATTTCTACACCTCTGTACTTTGGGCTAGTTTGTACCTCTAGCTTTAATACAGACAAACAACAAATACAAAAATCCTTCACAGAGGTTTCATATTCAGAGTCGATTCAGAGTCGTTTAAAAGTAATTTCAGAGTAATTTAAGAGTCGATTCAGAGTCGATTCAGAGTTGATCTCTCCAAAGAGTCATAAAAACCACAGAGAGGATGATTGGATCCATCCATGGACACTCTTTACACACATCACTGCGAGAAAAAAAGCACTAAACATCCTCTGGGACACACACCGTCCAGCTCACATTCTGCTCAGACACAAACACTCAACCTGAGACACTGCAGAACGGGACAGTATCATCACACACACAGCATGTTTTTATAACAGATTCTATCAAGACATGATGGAAGGAAAGGATATGTCTACCTCATCTCTGTAAGCTCATTAATCCTCAAAGTGTTTATCTCTGTCATATAGAGACCTGCTGCTTCATAAGCAGTGTATATGTATATTATTTTACATCATACTCTACTTTATTACATCATTTCTATAGTGTTTATATTGTGTGTACAGTATTACAGCTCTTTTTTTATTTTTTTATTATTTCTTTTTAATATTACTACTTGTCCTAATCTTATTACTTTATCA
>JAUCMX010000002.1:31110378-31127878 GCA_033459395.1 Hemibagrus guttatus
GAATAATGAGACATCTGATCCGAGCCGGACGGACGGCACAGCAGCCAACACCAGGCTGGAGTGAAACTTTACCAACACAGCAGCATCTAAAGCGGCAGTCGACCCCGGCACGTGAGCAACACGTCGTGACACACGTCACCTGTCACGTGTGATTGTACCTGACTGGTCTAAAATGATTATCTTAAATGATTAGTGGATTTATTAAAGGTGCATCAGTCAAGATGGTTAACTAGG
This sequence comes from Hemibagrus guttatus, assembly GCA_033459395.1. Lineage (NCBI taxonomy): Eukaryota > Metazoa > Chordata > Actinopteri > Siluriformes > Bagridae > Hemibagrus > Hemibagrus guttatus. The sequence goes on from JAUCMX010000002.1 coordinate 31,110,613, forward strand.
TGAAGATTAATACCTACATTTTTCTCTTTGTAAGGAACTTTCAGGAGGGTTTCAGCTGACTGAGGGTGGTGGTGGTGGCGGTGATGGTGGTGGTGGTGGTGGTGGTGGTGGTTAGTGGTAGTGATAGTGATGGTGGTGATGGAGATGGGTGATGGTGGTGGTGGTTGAGGTGATGATGATGGTGATGGTGGTGGTGGTGTTGATGGTGGTGTTGGTGATGGTGGTGGTAGTGATGGTGGAAGTGGTAGTGATGGTGGTAGTGGTGATGGAAGTGGTGGTGGTGGTGATGGCAGTGGTTGTGATGGTCATGGAGATAGTGATGGTGGTGTTGGTGGTGGTTGTTGATAGTGCTGGTGAAAGTGATGGTGGTGGTAGTGATGGTAGTATTGGTGAAAGTGGTGGTGGTGGTGATGGAGGTGGTGGTGGTGATGGTAGTGGTGGTGGAAGTGGTAGTGATGGTGGTAGTGGTGGAAGTGTTGGTGGTGATGATGGTGGTGGTTGTGGTGGTGGTGATGGTGGTGGTTGTGATGGTGGTGCTGGTGATCGTTACACTTAACCAACGTTTTTTTTTTCTGTTGTTTTTGTTTGTTCTGTTTGTAGGTATCCAAACCCTAGAACTTTCTAGAATATTCCCCAGGATTTCTTTGGATATCTTCACAGTCTTCATGATGCTATGTGATTAGATATGTTAACAAACTCTTGTTTTTTTAGAGAACTTTGTAGGAGAAATTTTTGAATGTTTGAGAAGTATTTGGATAAAATCTTGTTTATATGTGAATGAAAGAACCAAGAGACAGCATGATTGGGTTTCAGGTAAATTCAGCTTTATTAAACATCTCTATTTACAGGTTTAGCAACATAGGGTTTCACACGGCCAATGGGGTGAACAGTTTGGGTACGTTTATTAACCTTGTACCGAGTTTGAACTGCCGTTGAAGCATAAGTAACAGTGATTTGAATTGCAATATCAAACTCTGGCACAGCCAGGGTTGGAGCTTTTGCCCATGGACACATAGCCCACCAAAAGGCGTATTGGTACCGCGAGACTAGAAAAGCTTGGCCCTGGGCTTACACACAGCACGTTGGATATCAGGAGATAAAGCTGGAAGAAAAATATACAAAATCCATGAAATAACAACACATATATCATGTAATAAAAGAAAACTGTAATAATTAATATTAAGCTGCAATAAGACAGAGAAAATGGCCCTGAGACTTACCCATGCTGTCTCCTGTGTTCGAAATGAGCTGAAAGATAAAAGCCAGCTGGAAAAGTCCCACTGATAAGGGCGATAACGCCCACATTTTTAAGATAGCAGTGTAAGAGATGGTGGTGTCTGAAGGACACCTAAAATTCCAAAAGAAAAAAAATGGGTGTGACTTTCCCAGGATGAGAGGATGGTTTAATATTCATGAGAAGATTGAAAATTGTATAAATATAGAGAGCTTAATTCTTAATTCCTCATACAGGATTTTTCTCGTCTGTTTACCGTCTGTCTGCGATCTCTAATAATCGGCATAATTACTAGATTTCTCTTAATAAAAGTCACTCCCATTTTGAGTCCTGCCTCTGACACGTGCACGTTATTACGTCGATATGTCAACGTCATGAGATGTTCTGTGTAGGTTAACTGTGATGTCCAAAAATATTGAGTTAAAAATAAACAATACAAAAATAAAGGAAAAAGTTGAAAGGGGGGTGAATACTTTTGCAAAGCAGTGTATAGATAAAGTGCTATTTAAGACTCTACAGTTTATACACTATTTATAAAGGCTCCACATGGGGCAGTGTAATTAGTCTCGTCTTATTTGATGAGTAATGATGTGTTCGATCAGCTGTGGCCAGAAATGGATGCGTGTCTTTATGACAGAGAGAGAGAGAGAGAGAGAGAGAGAGAGAGAGAGAGAGAGAGAGAGCCTGAAACCCATCCTTAATTTCATTCTGCTGCTCTATCGATCTCTCTGCGTGAGTCCATCTGAAACGGCGGTCGCTCACGCTGCCGGCACTGATGTCAACCACCAGAGGTGCTCCAAATAAGTGCATCAGTCATTAGCTAGCCTCGTAATTGATGCGTCTAATCTCCGAACAGCTCTACTTGTGTTCTGTTGGAGGAAAAACATTAATTGCTGTCACTACAAAACTCCCAAATATTTAGGATCGCTGTGAAAAGAGTGACTACATTAAAGAGGAGAATGAAAAAGAAATAAATTAATAATATAAAGAGAAAAATAGATAAATAAATAGATAAATAAATAAATAGATAGATAGATAGATAGATAGATAGATAGATAGATAGATAGATAGATAGATAGATAGATAGATAGATAGATAGATAGACAACCAGGAGACTGATACTAAAGTGATAGTACTCTTCAGGTCATGGTGTTATTGGACAATTATCAACAATGTATGAGTATCGCTTTTTCTCACAATATTTACATTGTTTATCTTTTATATCATTATATTATTTGTTTGTGGTCAGCGTTTACAGTTTTTTTTTTTTGTACTAAAAGATTATTTTTAATTTGTGGCACTAGACTTTTTTTGTATTTTGATGCTTCAGCACTTTTCATGGCAGTTTGAAACTGAATGTTATGGAACATTAGTTCTTTCTCTCTCTCTTTCTCTCTCTCTCTCTCTCTCTCTCTCTCTCTCTTTCTTTCTCTCTCTCTTTCTTTCTCTCTCTCTCTCTCTCTCTCTCTCTCTCTCTCTCTCTCTCTCGCTCTCTCACTCTCTTCATGTATCACTTCCATGTATCACTTCACCTCTACCTCTCTCTCTATCTCTCTCTCTCTTGGTGTATCAGTTCTTCTCTCTCTCTCTCTCTCTCTTCTCTCTCTCTCTCTCTCTCTCTCTCTCTCTCTCTCAGTCTATCTCTTATTGTAACAATACAAAAAATGCAGCTTGTCATATTAAAGATTTATTATTGCATTCTTCTTCTTCTTCTTCTTCTTCTTCTTCTTCTTCTTCTTCTTTTTCTTCTTCTTTTTCTTCTTCTTCTTCTTCTTCTTCTTCTTCCGTATAATGTTTATCATTTTTTATTAAATCATTTGTTTGTGATCAACATTTATAATGTTGTTTTTGATTCTAGTATTATTTATTTAGTTTATATACATTTATTAGCACAAAAATGTCGTTGTATTCTGATGCTAAAGCACTCAATACGACAAAAAATTGAAACGATGTTGTGGAACATCAGCTAAATAATTTTGCTCCTTTTGTTGCTTACATTACAGTAGTTGTAAACACTCTTTCTTTCTTTCTTTCTTTCTTTCTTTCTTTCTTTCTTTCTTTCTTTCTTTCTTCTTCTCACTGTTAAACATTTGTACTAATACAAAAAAATGCCACTTGTCATGTTAAGCCTGCTTACTGTGGCGTCTTTTTCTTTCTTTCTTTCTTTCTTTCTTTCTTCTTCTTCTTCTTCTTCTTCTTCTTCTTCTTCTTCTTCTTCTTCTTCTTCTTCTTCTTCTTCTTCTTCTTCTTCTCTGGTCTCTAATGAGGAAGACTAGCCACCGTGATGTTTTTTTTTTCTGTCTCCGCCGGCTACTTTTCTCGGTAATGAGCCCCCCGACTCGGAGGCTGCCAAAGTGGCGCAGTGTGGAAGTGTTTAAGTGAGGCTACTGCGTCTGCTTGGGGGGTGAAGCCATTCTCCTCTCCGAGTCTTTTTCCAATTACGGATTTCCTGCAGCTCTGGAGATCTCGGTGGCGTGTTGGAGCAGCTCCGGTGACAGGATGTGTCAGTTGTAGTGCCTCACGTATCACTCGTGTCACTGTCACTCTGCACACTAGCCCTGACACCACGGCTGCCCAAAGCCTTTCCACAATAATCTCATCATACACCAGAACTCCGGAGTGAACAGGTAGATCCACGCCGTTTACCTGCCATGGCTCTGCCTCCTGCAGAAATCAGACTCCCAGAGATAATTAGAATCTAGATTTTGTCAGATTTTTCTCTCCGTTCAAATCAAATCTGATTGAACGAAGCCTCAATAAATGAAGTGATTATTCATTACGAGTGTATCGAATCAGACGTTTGCTTTAGTGCCAGGCAACTTAGGCAAAAAAAAGAAAGAAGAAATAAATCAAAAAAGAAAGTAAAAAAAAAGAAAGAATAAATTAATTAATTAAATTAATTAATTAATGAATAAATACATGTAAAAAATAAATTAATTTAAATATAAATAAAGAAAGAAAAAAAGAAAGAAAAAAAAGAATAAATAAATAAAGAATAAAGTAAAAAAAAAGTAAAGAATAAATAAAATAATAAATGTAAGTGATAATTATGGATTTGGGACTAATTCAATTCATCACTGTCTTAGTTCCAGAATAAATAAAATGTTCAGATGTGTTAATTCTCTTTAAAATAGATATTTAATGTCTTTATTTGTAATAATTTCTCAAATTAGTCCATGTAACGACATTTCCTTACATCATTACTGTAACAATTATCCATGATTTAATCAATTATTTTAGAGCTCGATCATTTTAATTTAATTTCTATTAAGCAAAATAAAATTATTATTGTTCATTTTTAAGCAGATATTAAACCTCACTAAGCATATATTAAATATTGCCTAAAATAATGATATTTTCAAGCTGTTGTTAAATTAAAAAATTATATTGAATATGAATACTTTAAATGGTTTATTTATTATTTTTTCAATATAATTTCCGATGTTATGAATTCAGCACGGTTCATCATTTGAAGGTGACCTTCATGACAAGTGAGAATGGAATAAAAACAGGAAGTGCTGTGAGTGTGTTGTGTGACTGAATAAGTGATTAGATCGTTTTAAAAAATCATTTAAAATAATTTCCTGTGTCTTAAAACTATATAAATCTATTCTATATTATTATGCATCTCATCTACTTACTGTGATATTCATGATCTATTTATTTTTAATATCTTTTAATAATTCTTTTTAATCTTTGCTCTGTGCATCAAACACCTTCTCTCTAATAAATTATTTAACAATTTACAATTCATCAAAATATAGTTCATCAAATGATTGCCTTTTTATGTCATTTGGATACGTGATAAAGTGATTGTTTTATTTTTTATTTAAATTTTAATAAATGCAATTGATGTAATTAATTAATAATAATAGTGCAATAATTATAGAATTATTATCTTATAATAATTTAATTGAATTTGGTTTGCTTTTTTTAATACATTTTCTGATTAGATTTTAATCTCTAATTCTATTTCAAACAATATGGTCGTGTTAGCTTGTATAAGTTTAATAAATAATAAAATAAAAATCTAAAAGAATTTTTGATATGCAAAATAAGAAGTAGTATTAAAATGATAATTATTTTTAAAAAAAAAAAAAAGAAAGAAAGGAAAACAGCTCCATTTGGGTGGAGGAAGCGGAGTGTACAGTGTGTGTCAGTCAGTAATAGTTCACAGGCGGAGTTTGTGTAAAGCCATCTGCTTGTCTAGTTGTGATAGACGTGTGTGTGTGTGTGTGTGTGTGTGTGTGTGTGTGTGTGTGCTTACACTGGCGCATTTCCATGTACACGTGTCAGAAGTTTGGACTGTCAGAGATTAATGTCCAGGCGTGTTGAATATGAGATAAAGCTGATAAGCTGATGGAAGGACGTGACGCGGCTGCGTGTTGACTTTGTGCATTGTCCGTTTCCAAATCTGGGCTATTACGTGTAAATCCCTCGCCGCTCGCGCTCATCGATTCTCCTCCACCACGACGTGACGGAGAGGAAGCTCGCGCTCTGTCGCTCTCTGATCCCTCCACAACCATCTGATCCCTCCACAACCATCTGATCCCTCCACAACAGCTTCCATCCCTCCATCCCTCCATCCATCTGCAACAAAGCAAAAATCCTCCCCGTCACACAGAGGACAAATTATCATCACGATCAGGCGGCTTTCTGTCAGATCATCTCACACTGAGAGAGAGAGAGAGAGAGAGAGAGAGAGAGAGAGAGAGAGAGAGAGAGAGAGAGACATGGGAGTCTAAAACACTTCATCTTCCTCTTTTCTTTTCCTTTTCTTCTTTTTCTGCTTTATTCTGTTCTTATTATTTATTTATTTTCCTACTTCAGTTATTGCTCTTTTCCTCAAATGCTTCATGTCTTTCTTCTTTCTTCTTCTTCTTCTTCTTCTTCTTCTTCTTCTTCTTCTTCTTCTTCTTCTTCTTCCTTTTCATGCTCTTCTGCTTCATCTTTTCATTCATTTCTTTTCCTCACACTTCTTGTCTTCTTCTTTTCCTTCTTCTTCTTCTTCTTCTTCTTCTTCTTTATTTCTTTCATTTCTTTTACTTACACTTCACACTTCTTGTCTTCTTCATTTCCTTCTTTTTTCCTTCTTCTTCTTCTTCTTCTTCTGCTTATCTTTTTTATATTCTTCTACTACTTCATTTATTTCTTCTTCTTGCATATCTTCTCTTATCTTCTCCTTATTGTTTTTTTTTCTTCTTCTTTATTTCTTTCTTTTCCTTACACTTCACACTTCTTGTCTTCTTCTTCTTCTTCTTCTTCTTCTTCTTCTCCAGCTTATCCTTTTCACCTTCTTGTTCTACTTATTTAATTTCTTCGTCCCACATATCTTTTCTTATCCTTTTCTTCTTCTTCTTCTTTTCTTTTTCCTCTTCCTTTTTATGCTCCTCTGATTGTCTTTCATCTTTATATTCTTCTTCTTCTTCATGTTCTTCTGCTTACCATTTATCTTCGTCCTTTTCTACGACTCCTTCAATTACTCCTTCTCACATAACTTCTCTCCTTCTTCTTCTCTTCTTCTTCTTTCCTTCTTCCTCGACTTCGTGTGTTTTCTTACACTACGTCTTTGGTTTCTTTTCATCACATTTCTTTCTTCTTTCTTCTTCTTTGTTCTTCATCCTCTCCCTCTTTAACTGTTTCTGTTTGTCTTGCTCTTCCTCTTCCTTTAGGATTGCACATTCTCTTCGTTTTTGAGATAAGAAAATGTTTACACACCTCTAATGCTAACCTTAATGAAGGTTTTGCTTGATTCGGTAAATTTATTCAATTTTTCTTACGAAAACTCTTTCAGTTTCTTGACTTGGCTTCATGCTTTGGTTCGTTATCATGCTGGAAAGCGAAGTTATTCTTCATCCTCAGCTGTTTAACAGAAGCCTCAAGTTTTGTGCTAAAATACATTAGATCCATGAGTCTCACGATCCTGACCAGAGCGTCAGTCCCAGCTGAAGACATTTCAATTCAGTTTATTTGTATAGTGCTTTTAATAATGGACAATGTCTCAAAGCAGCTTTACAGAAGTATAGAAACAGAAAAAATGATAAAGTTTAGCATTCTTCCTTAATGAGAAGCCTGAGGTGATGGTGGTGAGGAAAAACTCCCTGAGATGATATGAGGAAGAAACCTTGAGAGGAACCAGGCTGAGAAGGGAACCTCATCCTCATTTGGGTGACACTGGACAGGAAATGATACAACAGTTTCTAGTCATAAGGAATCATGTAACTAAGAGCTCCTGAGGAACTAACAGGTCAGGCTAGTTTCTGAGATGGTTATAGACTTAACACTAATTCCTTCCTGCTGAAGTCTTCACTGATGAACGTTCACTGAAAGAAATAAAGACAGACAGACAGACAGACAGACAGACAGACAGACAGACAGAAAGAAAGAAGCACAAAGCTGACCAACACTACGCAATGCCCCCATAGCATGATGCTGCCACCACCAGGCTTCACCGTGGGTACGATGTTCTTCTGTCATCTGTTCTGGAGAGGAACAGATGTAGGAGCTTCTGCCCAGACATGAGAAGTGAAGAATACAGGATTGTTGGGGATCTCAGGAGTCACCAGATGTTCCTGCAGCTCCTGCAGGTCCTTCAGCAGTCTCCGTGATTCCTTGTCCTGTTGTACAAGATTTCGGAGGGACGTCCTGTTCTTGGTGATGTCACTATGCTGTCTGATGTTGATCAGGGTCTTTACTGTGGTCCAGGGTACTTTCTTTCTTTCTTTCTTTCTTTCTTTCTTTCTTTCTTTCTTTCTTTCTGTCTGTCTGTCTATCTCTCTCCCGTCCTTCCTTCTTTCCTTCTTTCCTTCATTCCTTCTATCCTTTCTTTTTACCTTACTGTCTCTCAGTTTGCCTGTCTGTCTGTCTGTCTGTCTGTCTTTCTTTCTCTGTCCTACTTTCTTTCTGTCTGTCTTCCTTCCTTCCTTCCTTCCTTCCTTTCTTTCTTTCTTTCTTTCTTTCTTTCTTTCTTTCTTTCTTTCTTTCTTTTTGTCTGTCTTCCTTCTTTCCTCCTTTCCTTCATTCCTTCTATCCTTTCTTTCTACCTTTCTGTCTCTCTGTCTGTCTATCTGCCTGTCTGTCTGTCTTTCTTTCTTTCTGTCCTACTTTATTTCATTCTGTCTTCCTTCCTTTGTTCCTTCCTTCTTTCTTTCTTTCTTTCTTTCTTTCTTTCTTTCTTTCTTTCTTTCTATCTTTCTTTCTTTCTTTATTTATTTATTTATTTATTTATTTATTTATTTATTCCTTCCTTCATTCCTTCCTTCCTTTTTTATCTTTCCGTCTCTCTGTCTGCCTGTCTGTCTGTCTTTCATTCTGTCTATCTCTCTTTCTGTCTTCTTTCTGTCTATCTTTCTTTCTGTTTGTCCTTCTTTATTTCTTTCTGACTTCCTTCCTTCCTTCCTTCCTTCCTTCCTTCCTTCCTTTCTTTCTTTCTCTCTTTCTTTCTTTCTTTCTTTCTTTCTCCTCTTTCTTTCTTTCTTTCTTTCTTTCTTTCTTTCTTTCTTTCTTTCTTTCTTTCTAACTGGAGTGTGTAGACTTTCTATCCTCTGTACATACCTTATGACTGTGATTATTACACACAGCTAAACTCAGCCTTCAGTGAACTCAGTGATAAATAATTCATTTATTTCTTCCTGCTTAATGGAGTCTAATGAATAGTTAATTAATATTTCAATTAGATGTAATAAAAGGCTTATTAATTCATATAACTTATTAATACATAAGGTTCAGAGTAACATTTGACTGTCTGAATGGCTGTTAGACTTGTAGGTCAACAATTTTTTTTTTAATAAAAATTTTTTTAATCATTCTTGAATACTTTTTTTTTCTTTTGCTGCTGACCCATAACATTTACATCAAATCATAAAAATCTATTTACATCAAATCATAAAAAGCCAAGTGCAGCACAATAATTAATGTTAAATATATTAAAAAATCTGTTTGTTTATTTGTTTTATTTGTTTAATTATTATTATTTGTTTGCTTATTTACTTATTAGCATTTATTCATTTTTAATTAAATGAATGTTCTCTTATGTCTGTTTTATTTATTTATTTATTAATTTTATTTGAAACTTGTGCCTTGTCTTTTAACAATTCCTTTTTTCTAAATTTTGGTTTACATATTTAATTATAATTTCCCTTGTTTAGGGCTTTTTTTTCTTAAAAAAAATTATTATTATTATTATTTTTTCTTTTTAATTAAGGTTTCAAAATGAATGAACAGCGTTTCTTTTTCCACACACAGATGTTTGTGTCTAATAAAATAGTGCACAGAGTTATGAATTTTAAATACATTTAGAAAAATGATGGTGGGCAAAATCTGATCAGCACCTCAAGTTGACAAATGGTGTCTGTATATGAGTATTTCTCGGTCGTATCAATGGCAACGCCAAGTCAAAATTCGGATCTGAACGCTAGGGCGTCCCCTGTAGGCGGCACACGTCGTCCTCACCCAAACGACATGAGAAATGTGCGAGGGCTCCCCGCCGATGGACGAAGCGGGCTAAAGAAGTGAGTCCAAATATGAATTGCGACATTAAACGTTGGAACGATGACCGGAAGAAGCCAAGAATTGGCCGAAGTGTTAAAGACCCGGCGCATTGACATCACATGCTTCCAAGAAACCAAATGAAAAGGAGTGAAGGCCAAGGAGATTGACGAGGTATACAAAATTTATCACAATGGCACCAGCAACAACCACAACAGCGTCGGGATCGTGGTCAGCGAGAAGCAGCGAAACAAAGTCACTGAAGTCCACCAAATTTCTGACTGGCTTATGACCATCTAGATCGAATCAGGCATAACGAATCGTCTCTGCCTACGCCCCGAGGACCGGCTGTCCCGACAATGAGAAGGACGCTTTCTGGGAGAGCTTGGACACCCACCTCGCGATTGGTGGCAATCTAAATGGGCACGTTGGATCGGTTAGTGACGCATACAACACTTGCCATTGCGGAAATGGGTATGGTGACCAAAATGACGACGGCGACCACATCTTGGAGTGCGCCGAAGCCCAAGACCTGGCGGTGGTCAATACCTTCTTCAGGAAGAGGCCGAGCCAGCTCATTACCTACACCAGCGGCGGCTGCGCAATGCAAATTGACTACAAACTCATCCGATGACGAGACCTGAAACTTGTGTCAAATGCCAAAGTGATCCCATCAGAAGCAGTTGCCCCGCAGCATCGCCCGCACGTTATGGATTGTACATAACCAACAACAAGCACCTTTCTTACACTTTCTTTCTTTTTTTCTATCTTTCCTACTTACTTTCTTTCTTTTTAACTCGCGTTTAACTTTTAATAAGCTCCAAGTGAAGACAGTGAAGGCGATATGGTGTGTGACCCAGTGTTTTTTTTTTTTAAGGAGAGACTTTTCCTAAGTACTCGTCACTTCATGACAGTCGGAATTCTTATTTCTTCCTGAACGCTCGCTTGACTCATTCACGCATTCCCAATGCTAACGGCTTCTTCAGCATGGGGGGTGGGGGAGGGTGGGGGTTTAAAGAGAGAAGTTTATCCCAACAAACACACAATCAAATCTAATCTAATTATATTTATTTAGAATGAAAGGTCAATAATTCAGACCAACTTGTGTCCAGACTTGTCTATTTATATCTTTCCTTTGTACAGAACATCATGCTGATGCTTCATTAAACTACTTATTCTGTCATTAATCACAGCCGGGATCATTATCTAGCTGATACCAGCAACAAGAGCGGCACAGATATCAAAAAATAATAATAAAAATAATTCATTTAAATAAGATCAGATCTTGTAAGAAATAAAATTGAGTGGACTTGGGTTTATTTATTTATTTATTTATTTATTTATTTTATTTTATTTTATTTTATTTATTTATTTATTTATTTATTTATTTATTTATTTATTTATGTGTAAGTTTGTTCATTTAAGATGTTCACATGTATAAAAAAGATTTAACTGGATTATTTATTTCAATCTTTTTTTATGTATACTTTTTTTTTTACTACATTATATTTTAAGTGGAAGTCATTTATGTATGAAAGAAATAAACTAAATTAATAACATCATCATCATCAATAATAAGTTCTTTTTTAACTTTTGTGTGTTATTATAGTGTAATTACAGTATAATAAACATTAAACTGTTATAATAAATACATACATCATGTCTAATCATTATGTCGAAATAAGTTTAGAATATTCTGAAATAATCAACAACTGGAACGACATAAAAAAATCATTTAAAAAGAGCTTGCTGTTTAAATAGATAAATAAATAAACTAATAGTGTGTGAACAGAGTTAGAGGCATCACAGAAACTTTTTTCCCAAATGAAGTTTCTGTAATCATCTGTAATTACACAGAAATATTTAAAAAAAAATTGAGTTTTTATTTACATTACATACATTTTATTTATTTATTTTTAATCTTTACTAGCTATGGTGCTGCACTTTGTAATGGATAATAAATAAATAAATAAATAAATAAATAAATAAATAAATAAATAAATAAATAAATTTATTTTCATTTTTTATTTCAAATAAAAACAGGACAGAATATGGAGAAAAAAAAAGGGTAAATATTTTAATAAACTATTTTAATAAAATTATAATAATATTTATTTTTGAACATAAGTCAAAATGACACAGATTCATTAGCTGCACTAGAGCGTGATTGGTGTATTAATAATTTCTCACGTCTCAGCTCATCTCACTTTCTGTAGAAGATTGAACTATAGGACGTAATAACTGTAGGATATAAATCAGTCATCTCCTCAGTCGTCTTTTCCGTTTCTGTTCATGTTAAACTCATTGTCCTTTTTTCTCTTTTGCTTTGTTTTGTTTTACGGTGAATTAACGTGAACCGTGGAGCGTATCTCTCTGAGGAATTAACTCCTAATTAGCTTTGATTTGAAAAAAAAAAAACCTTCACTAATAGAGCGAGATTAAACCCTTAATAGCTGTTTTATTTTTAAAAAAGTTTTATTTTCACTCTAGTAATGCACCAACATTTCACCAAGCTTTTTATTTATTTATTTATTTATTTATTTATTTATTTATTTATTTATTTTATTTAATTTATTTTTTTTTTTTTTATTGTCACCTGATTTGAATTTAGACTTCGCAATCTTCCGGAGGTGTTGCGCTACGTCCTGTCCTCTTCGTTTGCTGAAGCTCAGGTGCTACCTTGGCTATGGTTGTTTTTTTAATTTTTTGTAACTTTATTTTATTCATTTATTTACTTCTTTTCTTTGTGCTCAGGAGACTAAAGTAAAAGAGAGCGTGGTAATGTCTGACCTATTTACACACCTGAGAGTGCGAACGCATCACTCCATCATCCGAGGGCAGACGGGGGAACAGTGTGTGTGTGTGTGTGTGTGTGTGTGTGCATTAATGACGACACTTATTCATGCTTGATTGACTTCCAGCTTGTCTTTTGTGAAGGGATTACGCTATTATGCAGAAGTTCTTTTGTACCAAAAGAAAATTTTGCCCATCTTACACTTTTTCCACTCTGTTTCTCGACCTGTCTTCGGAAACGAAGATTGCTTTGTGCTTAATTTTCTTTTTACATTTTTTTTTAACAAGGCAGCAGAAACTCCTCAGCACTTTTTTTTTTTCTTTTTTAAATAGTGTCTTCTTAATACTTTGCCTAATACGCAGGTCTATTGCGGTTGAAGTGGAGCGTGTTTCCTATTTGTTTATTTATTTATTTGTTTGTTTTCTCCCCCAAATTCGGCCGTGTTTACATTATTTATTTCTCCAGTTCTGCTTAGAGTGCATCTCTGTCACTCCTGTCGGTCGGTGCCGTCAGCTCCGGCGCTTTTCCTGGCTCCGTAATGACGGCGCTGGGAGACAGTTTCGAATGAACGCATCGGTGAAGTCGGAACGAGTCTGTGGCCTTACGCGAGCCACCGAATTTGTGTCTGCTTATTATGAAAAGCCCACATCATACTCCTCACTTATTTACCGGCCCCTGCTGTGTGTGAAAGTGTGTGTGTGTGTGAGAGAGAGAGTTTTTTTTCACATTGACATAGCCAGTGTCCAGAAGTGCAGGAGGTTTCGGTGTCCAGCTCTGGAAAGGTCAGAGTGAGAGAGATGAAGAAGGGAAGATGGACGGAAGTTTGGCTAATTGGTGCCCTCCTCACTCCAGCAGCGGCCTGTGAAGCGCAGAGCTGACACACCGCGGGCGAAAAAAAGCCCAAACACCGACGACCTTTCTGTTCTTTAGACATATCACACATGATTGTGGCTGCCTGGGGCTTCCTGAGTCTCGACCGCTGAGGATATCGACACGCACCGTCCGTTTATTATAATGGCAGCAGGCAGAGATAATACTAACACACAAGCTGAGGTGGAAACAGAGATTTGTTTCTCCAGCACCGTAAACATCTGAATTCGCACTGCCGAGAGACACAGAGTGGATGTCTCCGGAGAAGGAATTTGGAGGAAGTGAAACGCAGGCTGGGATGAAGGTGTGCTAATTCAACATGTTTCAGTGCTGAGTTCTGGACTGATTCTCTCTGAGCTCTGAACTCGGTCTGTAAATAACTCTCCGTGTCTGTACATAACAGCTTTATATTAGTGTTAGAATACGCTAGTGTTTCCATCACAACACAGAGACTTAAGGTTTGCTGTAAGGAGAGGTTTATTTAAAATGTTATGAGAGGAGTCTACGGTGTCAGTGCGTTGTAACAGTCAGAGGTGAAGCTGAGAAGAGAGAGAGAGCAAGAGAGAGCGAGAGAGAGAGGAAGAAGAAGAACTGATACAGCAAGACAGAGAGAAAGTGAGAGAGAGAGAAGTACTAAGACAACCAGACAGAGAGAGAGAGAGAGAGAGAGAGAGGAGAAGAAGAAGAACTGATACAGTAAGACAGAGAGAGAGAGAGAGAGAGAGAGAGAGAGGAAGATGTAGAAGAAGAAGAAGAAGAAGAAGTTGATGATGATGGTGATGATGATCTGATACTGAGAGAGAGGGGGGGGAGGTGAAGAAGGAAAAGAAGAAGAAGAAGAAGAAGTTGTTGATGATGATGATGCTGATGATGATGATGATGAAGGACTGATACACAGAGAGAGAGAGAGAGAGAGAGAGAGAGAGAGAGAGAGAAGGTGAAGAAGAAGAAGAAGAAGATGAAGAAGAAGAAGAAGATGAAGAAGAAGAAGAAGAAGTTGATGATGATGATGATGATGATGATGATGATGATGATGATGATGGTGATGAAGAACTGATACACCGAGAGAGAGAGAGAGAGAGAGAGAGAGAGAGAGACAGAGAGAGGGAGAGAGAGAGTGAAGAAGAAGAAGAAGAAGAAGAAGAAGAAGAAGAAGAAGTTGATGATGATGATGATGATGATGAAGAACTGATACACCAAAAGAGAGAGAGAGAGAGAGAGAGAGAGAGAGAGAGAGAGAGAGAGAGAGAAAGAGAGAGAAGGTGAAGAAGAAGAAGAAGAAGAAGAAGAAGAAGAAGAAGAAGAAGAAGAAGAAGAAGAAGTTGATGATGATGATGATGATGATGATGATGATGAAGAATAAAACTCTTTCAGGACCTCTGTTTGGAGCATATACATTGATTAATGTCAGGTTAAAAAGCTCATATTTTGCATTAATTAAGAGTAGTCTGCCAGCGGTCACTTCCTGTTTGGTGTAGGACTCGGGTAAAAAGTGTTTTGTGAACAGAACACCGACTCCTGCGCTCACTGAGCTCTCCGAACTCAACACTGCCTCCCCGTCCCATTCTAACCTCCATGTGGACTCATGTTCTTCATCGCTGTGACTCTCCTGCATGAACATCACATCTATTTTTTTTCATTTAATTAGATCATAAAGTTCTGCTCATTTTCCTGCATTCCTTCCCTCCCCTTATATTTAAGGAAGCAATATTGAAATCATTCATTCATTCCCTACCGCTTATCCGAACTATTCTCGGGTCACGGAGAGCCTGTGCCTATCTCAGGCGTCATTGGGCATCAAGGCAGGATACACCCTGGACGGAGTGCCAACCCATCACAGGGCACACACACACTCTCATACACTCACACAATCACACACTACGGACAATTTAGAGATGCCAATCAACCTACAATGCATGTCTTTGGACTGGGGGAGGAAACCGGAGTACCCGGAGGAAACCCCCGAGGCACGGGAAGAACATGCAAACTCCACACACACACGGCGGAGGCAGGAATCGAACCCCCAACCCTGGAGGTGTGAGGCAAACGTGCTAACCACCAAGCCACCAAGCCACCGTGCCCCCCCCCCTCAATACTGAAATCAGCCATGATTAAAAATAAAAATAAAGAGAGGAAAGTAACCGCCATCATTCACAGGCTGTAGTTTATATACTGTCCTCGTCTTCCTGTACCAGATCTTGCCTTGTTCTCGTCACAAACTTTTTTAGCCTGTATATCTCCTGATCTGTAAAGTTCTTGTTTTTTTCCTTTATTACGGTGCTTGCGGATTCCACAAAGTGTAGTTTATTTAGGAAGTACTGCTCTACCTTGACTCCTTTCATGTTTTTTGTTTTTTGAAGAAAAAGTTTAATCTCCCTATCCTTGTATGTTCCTGTTCTTTCATTAACGGTCTCTTGGTCCTCATCAATGTCGGTGTCTGCATTTATCTCTGGGTCGCTGCTCGGTTCTGTCTCAGTGTCTTTACCAGTTGTGATCTGCTTCTTTTCTGTTTCAACTAGACCTTTTTTTCTAGATTGTGATCCTCCGCGACTTACTTTCACCTTTCTCTTTGACCTGACCGGGGTGAAGCCACTATCGTCTATGGTCATGTCCGTTCCTTCACACTCCTCTGTGTTTTGGCTGTTAGTTAACTGTGTATTATTTTCAGCCTCTTTATTCATGTTACCTTGTGATTGTTTGTTTTCGGACTCCATGTGATTTATCTCTGGCTCAGTGTCTTTCCTCCCTTCTTGACTTTCTGTGGTTGTTTCTTGATGTTTATTTTCTTCCTGATCCTCTGTCTGTGTGTTGTCCTCTCCACTGTCCTGTTTATTTTCACTCTGTTCCCTTTCCTGATTGTTCTCTGTTACTGTTCCTGTCTCCTGTTCTTCGGGACAATTCCTAGCTAGGTGTCCCTCCTGACCACACCCGAAACACTTCAAACTTCCCGAAGTTGCGTAAATAGTGTACTCCTCTCCATCAGACTTTGTTTTAGATATTACGTTTAGATCTTCATCTCTATTGTTGAGAATCATAAAGGCCTGTCGCCTATAGGAGTAAATATGTCTGAGTTCTGGGTCTTTACAGCCTGTCGGTATCATTTTAACAGGCGACACTACGTTTCCGAACTAGGACAACGGTGTACAGAGGTCTTCATCATCGATAAAGGGGGGACATTAGAGAGGATCACACGTCTAGCAGGAGCACTAAGGGGAAAAACTTTCACCAAAGTCCCTTTGATAACCACGGCGTTCAAAACAACAGTCTGAGCCTTGCTAACATCGTCCACAAACATGACCACAGACTTATTCATCCGCGCTGCAGTGACAATGCTCTTCGCCCGATCAGTTTAGCCACCGCCGCGGCGCACTCCTCTACCGGACACGCCGCCGTGGCGCACTCCTCTACCGGACACGCCGCCGCGCCGCACTCCTCTACCGGACACGCCGCCGCGGCGCACTCCTCTACCGGGCACGCCCCCCGCGGCTAACACTTTAAACCCGTGTCTCCGGGTTAAGGTTTTAAACGCCATAACGCCGGGGGCAAACCCCGTGCACCGGCGTCTCACACAAGCTCACACACACACACACACACACACACACACACACACACACACACAAACGCACAAACGCACACAGAAAAAAACACACGCTATTTACACACCATACAACACAAAAATATAGCAGAAAATAGAAAATAGACTTTTCACTCGCACGCTCCGTCCATGTTCACACGCTCGCTCACTCACGCATGCGCAAAGAGAGAGAGAGAGAGAGAGAGAGGGGAGAGAGAGAGAGAGAGAGAGAGAGAGTGAAGAAGAAGAAGAAGAAGAAGAGGAAGAAGAAGGAGAGAATTTGATGATGATGATGATGATGATGATG
>JAUCMX010000002.1:31132878-31142878 GCA_033459395.1 Hemibagrus guttatus
AACACTGAGACAAATCGCTTCAGTTGGTATTTCATGGTATTTACTTTTATATAATTTACACACACAAAAAAAATGTTTTAGTGTCATGACTTTGTGCAATGTAATATTCATCTCATGACATCAGCTCTCTCGCTCTCTCTCTCTCTCTCTCTCTCTCTCTCTCTCTCTCTCTTTTTTCTCTCTCTCTCTCGCAGAGTGTGTCCCGGTTACCGCAGCGACTTTTTTCGTCGACTCGTATTGCCGTTTGACCCCCTGATGGACAGAAGCTGCAGTCTGGCAGAAGGTGATTATTCATGGTTGACAGCGATCAGCATGGAGCCTAAACAGACGCCATAAGAGTAATCTAATATCCCTGTTCCATAAAGCTTTCACATCCCCGTCAGGCCCCGGAAAAACACAGCCTCATGGGAAATATTCCAGCTTGGCCTTGTTTTAAGTATTTTAGTTATTACACTTTATTGGACAAGTTTTGTTTAACTCTTTAAATGCCATTAGAGATGCCATCTTAATCGCCACTCGCTTCTGTCCTGTTGGCTGATCGATGTGGATGATGTGACGAAGAAAGACTGAGTTAATGCTGCGTATCCTTATTAACTTAGCTATTTGTATAAACTTTGCAGTGTCAAACTTTTTTGCTGTAAATTTACTGTAAAATATTGGCAGATATTTATTAGGGTTGCCAGATATTTATTAAATTACTCACTATTAAATATATATTTTTTAAATCTTTTATTTTTATTTTTTAAATCAATTGTGGCAATAGAGAAATAGAAAACAACATTAAAAAAAAACAAAAAATTGCCTTTGCTAGTATTTATTTATTTTTATTAAAAAACATTTAAAGTGCATTTTTAACAGTTAAAAAAGTAACCATTTTTTAAGTCATTTTAACAGTAAACAGATCGCATAACAACCGAACTGAAGTTCTTCAGTAATATATTTTGAAGTTTTGACACAGAAACTGAAAGAGCGGTGGATTCACGATAACTTTTGCTATTTAATGTGAAATACGCAAAAATAAAACAAAAACACAAAAGTACGAAATGTTTTTAGGTTCAAAGTTCAAACCATTCGTGGAAACAAAGTAGAAACACATAGGAAAAAAATATTGTGTTAGACTAGCTATTATTTATCTTGTCTTCTCACGCTCCAACGTCAGTTAATCCTCATCACAGACACAGACGCTAGATTACTCGAATAAAAAATCATTTCTCGCGCCACGTCGTCTGTTTATCCTTCATCACCAGCGAACTCTTGAAAAATAAAAAGCTTCAAATCTCACTTATTTCCCATCATCACATTAAACCCTGGAGGGAAGTTCAAAAGGATTTTCTAAACCTAGAAACTTCTAGAACTTCTAGAAAATCAATCCCAGAATGCATTGCCTCTGCAGTATGATACTGTATAACTGATAAAGCAGGCAGGAAAAAGAAAACTGCTGTTAATGTTTTATGGAAATACAGTACAATAGTGTTAGAAATGACCTGTAAAATGAACAGTAAAGGGTTTCAGTGTGTGAGGAAGTCTTCATGTAGACTGACTGTTTTTACTGACTGAGTAGAAATCAATACATTTCCACACATTTTCGCTCGAAATGCGTTCATAATTCTTATCTGTTTTTTTTTTTTTCAAAATTCAGACACAGATGGGTGGATTTTCATCCAAAAACATTGTCTGGATTTGTAAGCATGTCTACATTTCCACAAATCCTGCTGTAATTTCTCCTCAAACTGCAACCTGTAGGTTTGCGCTAATACAACAAAACCTATTAAGACTAATCACGTCATAATGACATCATAATCTACAGAAGACTAGATGAGTTGCTCCAGCCCACGTTATCTGGTCTCCTGAGACCTGTAAAGACAGCAGAGTTTAACCATGATGAAGACCACCATCGTCCCTCAGCACTGAATCAGCGTGATTGTTGTGTGACATGGCTTCTGGAAATCAGAGCTCGGGCCGTGCTACAGTATCGATTTTAACACAGCGCTCAGAGACTCTTCAGCCCTCGTCGTTTCCCCTCCGTGGTTCCTTATCCTCATCTTACTGGACATTTCTATAGTTTATCATCACAACTGAAGTGTGCTTGATGAGTTCCTGAAGCCTGGACGCATCAACTCAACATCAGAGTACACCTCAGGAGCAGGAAAGACCCAGAAGATATTATTAGCTGAGCGAAAAAATGGCGGCTCAAACTCCTTATATGAGCTTTGTTACTTCTCGTTCCTGGATATTTAACCGAACAATAAACTTTAATCCAGTTTAAAAATACAGCGTTTAATCTGCTATAAACAAGCTGGATTTTTATTTTACCAAAAACTCCAGCTTTGGACAATCTTTTTTGTTGTTGTTGTATATTTTTCTAGCTCTCTGACTGCAAATTATTTTTTCTTCCCGTAATTTACTTCGCTATCTGCTTAGAATTTAGCAAATAAGCAAAAGAAAAAAAGGGGGGAAATATATATTTATAAAAAAGCTCATACAATATATTTCTTATTTTAATTTTTTACATTTTTTTTAATTCCATTCATTTTTAATTTATTTCTTTATTATAATGAATAGCCCACAATCAACATAAATATAATTTTTTACAATTATTTTTAAAATCTTCCCTTGTTTTTCTAATCCCATTTTCAACATATCAGATACAATCCAAGATTTTTTTTCTAAATACATTTATTTAAATTTATTTCTTTATTATAATGGGTAGCCACAATCAACATCAATATATTTTTTTAATTATTCTTTTAAATTGTCCCTTGGTTTTCATAACCCAATTTGTAACACATCAGATACAATCTATTTTTTATTTTTCAAATACATTTATTTAAATTTATTTCTTTATTATAAATGAAGGATAGCCCTAATTAACATCAATATCAACATTTTTTATTTTTTACAATTTTGTATTTAATTTTAGATTTTTTTTATTTGTTTCTTCTCACATTTTTTAAATTCATTTTTTATTTTTTTATTTTTTTATTTTTTTGGTCTGAAGACATGGTCTGGACACTAATGAAATACTCGGTCACTCACCCTGGACACTTCTAGTCAAAAAAAATAAAAGATCAGCCCCAGAGCTGTGAACTACAAAACCTGAGCTGCTGCATAATCTGGGTCTGAATACGAGGAACTTTCAGTAAGTAATAATGGAACTTTTACACTTAACTCATATAGCCAGATGAGGGAAGGCCCCGTTATATGTAACATGTATTTCGCTTAAATTCACAGTAAATAGTTAGCGTAGTGGTTGGATAAACTGCAAACCAGCTACTTAGCGTGTTAGCTAGTTAACTAACTAACTAGTCTGGAATCTGATATTTATGCTGTTTGAAAGAATTTTGCTGTATTCATTTCAAGTTGATTGAAAATGTCAATTTCTACTACACACACACACACGCACACACACACACACACACACACACACACACACACACACACACACACACACACACACACTAATGGTAATCCTCTCATGGTTCAAGTGTCCACTTCGGCGATGACGATCACACACACACTTCTAAGTCTAAAAAGAAAGTCAATGAGGGTGAGTTAAAACAAGGTTGCTACAGATTGCAGCGGCTCACTAGAGGACGCTCTAATTATCACCTTACGATTAATGAGGGCAGGAAAAGCACATCGTTCAGAAATGGCGAGGTAATGAAGGCAAATGGGGCTCGATTCACTTCATCACTCACGCAATTTAATAAGAAGTGGCCACGGGAAAGAAGAAAAACGAGAGCGAGGTTACGAAGAGAGCAGCACTTTCACTTTCATCAGCGGTGTAATCTATAATCTGGGATTACAGCAGCCGTGTAATCTCAGAGGTGTCGCTCTTCCTCCCGTAATGATCCGAGATTTCCGTCACTCCCAACGTGCGCTGTTGTTGCTCATATATACATCCAGGATGACGAAGTTTAAGAGTAAATTGTCCTTGACTCATTTAGAGATTCATTCTCTGGCACGGTTAATATCGCCCCGCGTGCACAATTATGAACACGAGGCAGCCGTTCATTCATTTCTAATGATTGTTTTGTTTTCCTTAGTGCCTTTTTTAACATTAAATTGTGTTAAAGTAATCATCGAGATGTAGAATTCAATAGTACAGCCGTCCATTTGTCTCGAGGATCATTAGAGATAATAGATCTGCTGAAACTGTTTAGAATTTTCCATTTTGGAAAATGGGATCATTTTCCGTTATAAATTAGACTGTAAATGATGATTCTTAGCGCACCCAGAGGCTAAACTTGCTCCAAAGGTCTCAAATTTGCTGGGCTTTATCCTATTTCATACTGTAGGGCTCAAATCTGAGTGTACGTCCATAACTTAAGACCAAAATTGATTCGATTTAATTGCTTTTTCTCAGTTTAATGAACGGCGCAAGTATGATAATGTAATGTTAATGTAGCATATTATGAAAAAAACGTAGAGCTTTTTTTTCTCACTTTGTCTGTAAAAGAAGGCTTGGTGGTGGTGGTGGTGGTGGTGTTGTGTGAGGGGGGGGGGGTGTTTGTTTGTTTGTTTTTTGTTTTCTCAGCCTGCCAAAAAAAAAGTTTTCCAATCTCTCAGAAAAAGAAAGAAAGAAAAAAAAAAACGTCGAAAGTACTTATTAGTGAGAAAAAGGTGTAAAGCAGGAAGAGGGCATTTTGTTTGAGGTTGAGGAGAGCAGCAGGAGTGTGTAAGTCTACAAGTCAATAACATGATTGGACTTTGACAGGTCAAAGAAAGCACCTGCATAAAGCAATGCAAATGTTGTTCCCTCTTCTCAGTGAACCCTAAAATATATTCAGCACCTTTCCATATTCCACAGCAGCAGGTTATAATTAAGCATACGGAGAAGCCCTCAACGGTGCAGCCTCTGCTGAATAAGTTTCGGGTTTTTTTCTTCTTTTTTTTTTTACTTTTTCCCCGGTTTGAGACGAAACCACTCCGGCTTTGCTTCTAAGGAAAAGAACGAGCGTACGCGTCGTGATTGGAGGAGATGTCTCAGTCATAATGAATAATTAAACGCTGGAGGAAATGGTGTCTCTGACCACCAGGATAAGATAAATCACCGCCCTATTAATATTTATTGCACTATTATTTATAACTGCTGTTTTTTCCACAAACTAGTTTTAAACTGTGTCCGCGTGCAATCCGTTCGAATGAATCATTAAAACTCCTTCTCTGAAGGGTGACAATTTCCGTCGCCAATATTTACTCCGCCGCCGATCAAAGTGGCTCTGGAGGTTTGTTTGTTTTGTTTTGCTCATGCAAATTTTACAATGTTAGCTCTGCTGAGCAGCGCCGCCGAATTATTGCAATATCTCCTTCCACTCAATTCGACATAGTCAGAGGTAAAAATTAAAGGGATTGTTTACTAGAAAGCAGAGGTGTAACACAACCATGCTGTCTGTAGCCGTACCTGTATCCGTGTTTGGGTTTAAACTGGAAAAATCCAGCTGTGCGAATTCGGACTGGAACATTTCCTCATCTTCAGTTACATCATTCGATCATATCTAAATATGAGAGATGTTTGGGTATTTTTAATACCAAACCTTCAGATCATGTTCTAAAAATTCCCAAAATGTAAGCACTAGCATCTTATTTCAATCCACAGATCCTAAGGATGGATGAACGAACGCAATAAATGTGTCACCAGCAACATGCACACTTTCACATGAACAAGCTAATAAATAAGGACTTAGTTGGTCTTAAGAACATTCTAAAAAAAAAATTAATAAACACACAGTAATTTTTTTTCTTGCATATGCAATTTGGAACCGTTTCTGCATCTGTATTTGTTTAGCATTAAAGGAGCAAAAATATTGGAATTTTAATGCCTAAATGTCTTAAATCGAATGTTCGTGGAAGCTTGCAATTTTTTTAAAACACCTGCGGATTTCCCACATATTTGGCCCGTGTGATGTCATCACAAAGCCCTCTTGTTTGCTTGTGAGTTTGCCAGTTCAAGTAGTTTTTCCATTTGCACAAAAAACTCAAGTTGCATCACAAATTTTTTCAAAAAGAGCAGCAAAGTCAAGCATTTTTGGCCACAACGATGACAAAAAAAACCTGTGTAATCTGGAGGGACTGATTTACACTCCAAACTGAACAGAAATATTTGACCTCAATAGAGGAGGAAAAATCTTTATATTATTTGAAAAAATTATGTAATTTGATTACAATTTGTTGACCAATCCCTCAGTCCGAAACATTTAAAATGAATAAAATGTTGGCTTTAAAGCATTCTTATGAATCTATAATTACGACACTCTGTTTGGATTCACTCTACCATGACCTGTGACACGTCCATCTTGGAATTTCTCCACCGCACTCCCACGCTGTCCCTCCAGGCTTCATATCTTCTGC
Organism: Hemibagrus guttatus; assembly: GCA_033459395.1. Lineage (NCBI taxonomy): Eukaryota > Metazoa > Chordata > Actinopteri > Siluriformes > Bagridae > Hemibagrus > Hemibagrus guttatus. The sequence goes on from JAUCMX010000002.1 coordinate 31,139,230, forward strand.
TTATCCTTCCATCCTTTCTCTTTTTATTTTGTTTTCTGAATCTGCATTCAAATGAGCTCCGGCTTTCAGCCACAGTGACAGACTATACAAAATTGTTTGTATCGACTGCGCTGAGGTGTTATTGAGCATAACAGATGTTTTTCAATGAGCTGAATTATTCAAAGCACCCAGTGGTGTGAATTTTCATGCTGCTTTCGAGCATCGAGGACAGGCAGCAATCAATAGAGACAGGCGTTACAGTGATAAACGCTGGATTGTACAGTCTGGTGCTGTAAAGCAAACACCTCTGTGGCTCCTTAGCCATGATAAAGGAGCTCTTCATCAAAAAAGGAAATGTACTCACTCAATATCCCCTCTAACACAAAATGGAGTTAATAATCCTTTGTTTATGATGTTTTCTTGTTTAGATGTTTAAGTTTTATCATTCCAGGCTACTAGGACAGTTTTCTGTGGATCTAGTGGGGTGTTTTCCATTCGTTTCCTTGGTTGGTTGGTTGGTTGGTTGGTTGGTTGGTTGGTTGGTGACTGGGTTCCTTGATCAGTTGGTTAATTGGTTCCTTGGTTGGTTGGTTGTTTGGTTCCTTGGTCATGTGGCTGGTTGATCCCTTGACTGGTTGTTTGGCTGTCTCTTTGGTCAGGTGGTGGGTTGGTCCCCTGATTGGTTGACTGGTCGGTACCTTGATCAGTTGCTTGGTTGTTCCCTTGATTGGTTGGTTCCTTAGTTGGTGGGATTAACCAAGTTGATAGGCTTGGTTCTATATCAACTACCATATAAAAAGTCTGAGATACTTCACAATAATGCTGATAAGATAAAGCACTCTTAAAAGTAATAGATCTATATTGAAGCCAAAAGGGTTCTGGCACTTGCTTCATATATGGAATTCCAAAATATGTCATTCATAAACACATCATAACAAAACAAAAGGGATGCCACTGATTTTACCTTACACATTATTTGAAATAGAACCATTTTTATATAAAATCTTCATCACTCTCCAAGGGTTCTACATTTTTTTGTTGAAAAGGTTCAATTGGCCAAGTGCAGAACCCCAGAGTTCTATACAGAACCCCAAGAAACCTCATTTTTTAAGATTGTGGTTAGAGAAGACAGACTTAATGTGCAAATTGTCTGATGGCATTTGTTGTATTAAAAACATTTATATTATCCAGATGCAGTTGTCTCTGTCATTCAAACAGACTTATTAATTGAGTCAGCATGTAGCAGAAGTTCGTCTTTTAACCTTAACTCCTCCAGAAATCCATAACCCATTATGAATTATTGAACTCCTGTTGCTCAGGGCAATCTGGTTGTTCTGCCAGGCCTCAAATGAGCTGGATTATGGATTTGATTACTGCTCAAATTATTGTGCAACTAAAGTAGCTTTGATAGGTATCTAAAGAACCATGGCTTTAAGGCCAATAGAAACGAGTGAGGGACACATTGCAGACTATTAAAATACTGCTGGCTAGTCATGACCTACATCTGATACTACACTTGGTGAAAAAAAACATCCATAGGGACTGTAGGAAGGAAATTGTATGCTCTTTTACTATGTTGCTCTGGAAAAATCGTGAACCAGGAGAAGACTCAGTGAAGTCTTCTACAGGGGATGTGGTAGCTTAGTGGTTAAGGCATTGGACTACTGATCGGAAGGTTGTGTGTTCGAATCCCAGGTCCACCAAGCTGCAACTACTGGGCCCCTGAGCAAGGCCCTTAACCCCAAAAATGCTCAGTTGTATAAAAAAAAAAATGAGATGAAAATGTAAGTCTCTCTGGATAAGGGCGTCTGCTAAATGCCATAAACGTAAACGTAAACGTAAATGTAAACGTAAGTCTCCGCTAGTTGGAACAAAGAGCAACAAAACTCAGGAGGTGTTAGCGGCAGTAACATTAGCAAGAGTAATATTTTATCCCATTGTTTTCTGGGGCATAGATCCAGACATTCCTTCCAGGTTCAGGTTGCACCCACAATGAGTTTTAAATTTGTGGATATTTGCTTGTTTAGATGTTTACGTTCTATCATTCCAGGCCACTAGGACAGCTTTCTGTGGATCTAGTGGGGTATTTTCCATTTGGTTCCTTAGTTGGTTGGTTAGTTCCTGGGTTTCTTCATCAGCTGGTGGGTTTCTTGGTCAGCTGGTTGGTTGGTCCCTTGATTGTTTGGTTGGTTCCATGGTTCCTTGGTTGGTTGGTGGGTTGGTTCCTTGGTTCCTTGGTTGGTTCTTTGGTCAGTTGGTTGGTTGCTCCTTTGATTGGTTGGTTGGTTTGTTCTTTGGTCAGGTAGTTGGTTCCTAATTTGGTTTCTAAGAGTAATGTAGCTAAGGTCCAGAAACAGTTAGAGTCCACATTTTTTTCCACTGTTTTCTGGGGCATAGTGGTCACATCCAAACATTCCTTCCAGGATCAGGTTGCACCTACAATGAGTTCTATGGATCTAGTGGGGTATTTTCCATTTGGTTCCTTGGTTGGTTGGTTGGTTTCTTTGGTCAGCTGGTTGGTTGGTCCCTTGATTGTCTGGTTGGTTCCATGGTTCCTTGGTCGTTGGTGGGTTGGTCCCTTGATTGGTTGGTTGGTTGGTTCCTTGGTTCCTTGTTCGGTTGGTAGATTTCTTGTTCAGTTGGTTGGTTGGTCCCTTGTTTGCTTGATTGGTTGGTTGGTTCCTTGGTTCTTTGGTTGATTCCTTGGTCAGGTGGTTGGTTGCTCCTTTGATTGGTTGGTTGGTTGGTTGGTCTTTTGGTCGGTCTTTCTTGTTCAGTTTTAAATTTGTGGATATTTGGATTGATAAACAGATACCGTTAGAGTATCAGTGTGTTTCATCCCTAATAGCAATTAAAAATTCACTTGAAATTGGATAGTGTGACAATTCAGACATATAATTTATATGAAACTTGTAGCTTTAGCCTTCAGGGTAAGGGGACTATTTCAATCTTTATATTTAAAACTTAAATGTTTATCCTTTTTTTGTACACCATTTGTAACAACAGATATTGTCACAAAGCATTAAGAGAAACCTGGAGGTTGATTTAGTTCCAGAACACAGAGCGATAAAGAGCAACTTCTTGAGACGATGTGAGGAATAACTATTGATTCCAAATAGTGTTATTATAAATCAATACAATATGTAGATGTAGTTCTGTGTGTGTTTTCAAGATGTTTAGTATGAGCAAGAGTAAGAGATGTGGGATAGTCCAGTCCAGGACAGTGTTTATGATTACAACAGCAGCTCTTAGTTTTGATATCCGAGAATGTGAAGCTTTTATCAAACTCTGGGGAAATGTTGGTCATGAATGCAGCATTCACACAGCACTTGTTCGCTAGCATTGAAGGACTGTGGGTTGAGTGTGGTGAGAGAGAGAGAGAGAGAGAGAGAGAGAGAGAGAGAGAGATAGAGAGAGAGAGAGATAGAGAGAGGCTGTCAGTGGTTGGCATCAGAGCCAAGGCTAATGAACTGGGCCGTGAGAGTGACAGGCCCAGTTTGGGGCTAGAAAAGTGGAGTGAAGATGGTGGAAAAATGACATGCAGCCCTGGTGGCACACACACACACACACACACACACACACACACACACACACACACACACCATTCAAATACACATTGTTTCTCTCTCTCTCTCTCACACACACACCCAGTTAGAGAGTGTGACTGTGA
>JAUCMX010000002.1:31147878-31165378 GCA_033459395.1 Hemibagrus guttatus
TTTTCACACGCAGCCCTTTCCTGAAATTACAGCCAAAAGCTCCCTTAATCATGGCGGCAGAGAGCGAGTCCCATGTCACGCAGCTAAATTCTTAAATAACAAGAAGAAGGAGAGCAGAGCGAAGAGCGCAGTCTTCTCCTCTGATACTCATCATCAACATCAGAACTTGTATACTGTGTTGTTTGTTTTGTTTTGTTTTTTTACATGCAAACCCGAAATTAAACTCATACATCCAAGCTAAACCGTCCGTCCTCCCCAAATTAATAAGCAATGATAATTAAAATCCATAATACGCTCTCGTTAAGATGGCTACAGACCTATTTGTTTGCGAGGTAAAAGCAGGACCTGAGATAATAAAAATGCTAATTGGACTCATTTTGTTAGGATTGGGCTTTTTCCTTTTTTTTTCCTTTAGAAAGAAGAGAATTTGAACAGAGCATATGCAGATTTGGAGCATATGCAGGCACAAATATTGCAGAAAGGCTGAAAAACAATAGACAGGAATTGATTTTAAAGGGCAAATTGAAGGATGAAAGGAGCAGATGGGGTAAATAGGCGTGCGAGTGCGCTGCAGCGGAATGTAAACAGGTGAGTTTTACTAAAATTACTTTAGGTGGTTATTTAAAATGATCATTAAAACTTTTCTGTGCTGTTGCTTTTATTATTATTATTATTATTATTATTATTATCATTATTATTATTATTATTATTATTATTTTAGAGACAGAATATTATTTCTGTATCCCTATTATTATGTATTCATATTTCATAAACCATATTTATTTATGTATTTATTGTAGTTTGTTTATTTATATATGTATTTTAATATTTATTTTTATATTTTTATTTACGTGTTAATATTATTATTTATTATTATTATTATTATTATTATTATTATTATTATTATTATTATTATTATTATTTTAGAGACAGATGGATTTTTCTTCATCCCTATTATTTATTTATTTTAGTTTATTTATTTATCCATATATTTTGATATTTATTTTGACATTTTAATTCATTTGTTTATTATGATTATTATGATGATGATTATTATTTATATCTTTACTTATTTATTTATTTATTTATTTATTTATTTATTTATTTATTTATTTATTTATTTATTTATTTCAGCCTATTTATTCATGGTTTGCTTATTTATTTATGTATTTTGATAGTTATTTTGCTTTTTTTACTTCTGTGTTTTTTATTATTGTATTTTATATATTTATTTATTTATTTATTTATTTATTTATTTATTTATTTATTTATTTATCTTTAATAGACCACGCTAAACATGACCAAAGTGCTGTACATTTTTAAAAGCCTAAAAGTGTAGGTATGAAAGAAAATAAAAGGAACAAAGAAAGAAGAAACTTTAATTACAATTCATCTCACTTTTCTCCCTCTCTCTCTTACACACACACACACACACACACACACACACACACACACAACACATACACACACACACACACAGATTTGTAAGAAACATTTCTGCCAGCTAGAAAGGTAAAATCCCACCAAGTACAGACTGAAGCTTCACTGAGGCTTATAGTCTTGGAGTTTATAGAGAAAGAAAGACTTTTATTAGTGCAGGAGATGCTGGAATATTTAAATAAAAGAATAAAAACTAAAGAGATGATGAGTAATGAGCAGTAATAAGTACGATTATAAACACCACTTTTCTGTACATTTATGTTTAAGTGATCTCTAGAGTGCAGTGTGTGTGTTTGTGTGTGTGTGTGTGTGTGTGTGTGTGTGTGTGTGGTTAAATGCAACAACACGCCATGCCGGGTCTCGCAGGAGGTATGTGGGAAGGTTGCTCATTTCTGAGAGTTATGGCCCCGGGAAAGGAACTGTTCAGGTGACGGCGTATTTAATCACCGCTCGTCTTGCATCATGTTATGATGTAATTATCCACAAACTGTTCATTATTGCATCTGATGATTGACAGCCATTATTTGTCTCGTCAGTTGAAAAAACGATGCGGACTATTGGATTTGTATCCTTGCTCAGAGAGAGAGAGAGAGAGAGAGAGAGAGAGAGAGAGAGAGAGAGAGAGGTTGAGTAATTATGAATGAGCGGTTGTAACATTGATGCCGTCGAACCCTAGGCTGTGGAGAGTAAATAAAAGAAAAAAGAAGAAGAAAAAAGAAGTGTGGATTGTTGGGGAATTACCCGTGGATTCGTCTCTGAATCTTCAGCCTCTCCCATAAATGAATACAAATACTCCTCATTTACATACCTCCAGTTCAGGCACCTGTGTGTGAACACACACTCGTTTGCCATCCTTCCCTTCCCTTCCCTTTCTCCTTTCCAGAACAGCGTTTAATCAGGAGGATTGCTTTCTCTTTCCGAGTCTCAGAGTCTGTGAGTCTTCCCTGCCAGGTCGGGGTAATTGTCACCTCCGGAGCGGTTTTCAGGTGTCTGTTTACAGTTTATCACCTGCATAATCTAACGCCTCGGCTAAATGAGCTCTGTCATCCAGGGGAAGTTTGTAGTGCACAGGTGAAGGTGGCTGGCAGCTCAGGATCGGGCCGAGTACAGAACACCGCCGTCAATTAAAAGCTTTGTGTCAGAGAACGGCTCACTGCGGCTGTACTTCAGAGATGGAAAATAGAATATTCGCAATTTCTCATTTCTATTTTCTCCTCCATTTAGGCCATGTCCTTCTTGTCTTTTCTCAGCACAGCTCATTCGACTACCCTTCTCTCTCTCTCTCTTTCTCTCTCTGTCACGCTCTCTTTCTCTCTCTCTGGCTCTGTTCTGACTTCGAAAGCGCATCTCGTTTGTTCCTGGGTGATTAGGGTGTTCCTAGGCAGCCTTTTAACTGGCACTCATGTGAAAAATTTGGATGAAATCCCTTAAGGCAAATTTATAAACATGCCCTTAATGCTGACAAATGCATTTTAGCTCTAATGATGAAAAAAATAAAACATCGAGGAGTGGAATATGGTCCGAAAATTCACGAACAAAACAAAACGAGAGCCTTCTGTATAGCGTGGAGGTTAATTAGCTGTTTAGGAGTTTAATGAGCAAAAACAATAGCTGCGTGTCTTTAGGTGTATTAAGTAAGAAATGAAACACTGTGTGTGTGTGTGTGTGTGTGTGTGTGTGTGTGTGTGTGTGTGTGTGTGTGTGGGTTACACCACAACAATTTTCTAACTTTAAAGAATTCTTAATTAAATAATGATGTTTTCTATCCATGTACAGATCCAGGTAAAAGCTATTGATGAGGTTATCAGTATAAGTGATGAAGATTTAAAGTTGATTTAAGGAGAAAAATAAGAAGTCACTTACACATGACAGTTAGCTGCCTAGCTGGTTGCTAACAAAAGACAAACACTGAGGCGTTTTTATTTTTATTTATTTATTTTTTCACAGTTGCAGCTCAAACACGTGTAGGTTGAAAAGAGCATCACTCAGAGTTCTGACTTTGTGATTTGGAGGAAAGTGGAGCGCAGGTACGACACGCCATTTCCCTCAGACAGAGTTCCACACTTCAACGCCTTCAGGAAGATAAGAACCTGTAACTATACTTACTATACTATAAACTATACTATAAGTTACCAAAGAACCACTTTTTTGTTTTCAACAGTTCAGAGACAGCTTTTTGGTAGTGGGTTTGTGACACACACTAACCCAGTAACACTAACCGAGCAACACTAACCCAGTAATAGTAACCAAATAACACTAACCAGTAACACTACCCAGTAACACCAACCCAGTAATACTAACCCAGTAACACCAACCATTTAACACCAACAAGTAACACTAACCCAGTAACACTAACCCAGCAACACTAACCCAGTAATAGTAACCCAATAACACTAACCAGTAACACTACCCAGTGACACTAACCAGTAACACCAACCCAGTAACACCAACTCAGTAATACTAACCCAGTAACACCAACCATGTAACACCAACAAGTAAAACTAGCCCAGTAATACTAACCCAGTAATACTAACCCAGTAACACTAACCAGTAACACCAACCAAGTAACACTAACCCAGTAACACTAACCAGTAACACTAACCCACCAAGAATAATCTACTAATGCTAAGCCAGTAACACTAACCAGTAACACCAACCAAGTAACACTTACCCAATAATATTAACCCACTAACACCAACCCAGCAACACTAACCTAGTGATACTAACCCAATAACACTAACCAGTAAAACTAACCAGCAACACTAACCCAGCAACAATAATCTAGTAATACTAACCAGTAATACTAACCTGTAAAACTAACCAGCAACACTAACCCAGCAACAATAATCTAGTAATACTAACCAGTAATACTAACCCAGCTACACTAACCCAGCAACACTAACCCAGTAATACTAACCCAGTAACACTAACCAGTAAAGCTAACCAACAACACTAACCCAAGAACACTAACCCAGTAACACTAATCCAGTAACACTAACCCAAGAACACTAACCCAACAACACTAACCCAGTAACACTAACCCAGTAACACTAACCCAACACCACTAACCCAGTAACACTAACCCAGTAACATTAACCCAACAACACTAACCCAACAACACTAACCCAGTAACATTAACCCAACAACACTAACCCAGTAACACTAACCCATTAAAACTAACCCAACAACACTAACCCAGTAACACTAACCCAGTAACACTAACCCAAGAACACTAACCCAACAACACTAACACAGTAACACTAACACAGTAACACTAACCCAACAGCACTAACCCAGTAACACTAACCCAGTAACACTAACCCAACAACACTAACCCAGTAACACTAACCCAGTAACACAAACCCAGTAACACAACCAAAAAAGTAACACTAACCCAGTAACACTAACCCAACAACACTAACCCAGTAACACTAACCCAACAACACTAACCCAGTAACATTAACCTACTTTTCAAAAAAAAAAGCACTCTTCATTAGTAATGGATCTTTGTCATTTTTTCTTTCAATGCAACTTTTTATTTTCCCTGTCCTTCCTTCCTTCCTTCCTTCCTTCCCTTCCTTCCTTCCTTCCTTCCTTCCTTCCGTCCGTCCGTCCATCACACCATTACATTTTGTTTCATTCCCTCCATCTTGTCATGATTTCATTCTTTACAGCATCTTTATCGTTCCTTTAAAAAACTCTTGTTAATTCTTTCCTTATACGTTGGCCATCTTGAAAGCGTTTGAACTGCAGCGTGCCTGATGGTGAAGCTCTTTCTGCTCCCTACATTCTGAGTATTTAGCCTCTGCAACGTGGATTTTCCCAGAGTGCAATGCAAATGAGACAAAACAAGGCTAATTACAGGGAACAGGTGTGAGCAGGAATGTTAGGGGCGGAGCAGCCTGAAAACACAAACGGTGTGTCGCCTCCATTACACCTCGGAAATATTGTGCTCTGGGGTGTGTCCCAGACGCTAGTTGACCGAGACGCAATTCATGCTAATGAGTAACAGCTGTCAAAAAAGCTTAGAGGAGCATATGGTTTGGGACGGAGCACATCCTCACTCCGGTACAGGGGGAAGAGTTACAGGACGAAGAAACTTCCAACTTCACAACGCCTTCACATGCTAATAACTAGCTAGATAATTACTTACTTACAGGATACAATAAAATAGAGCAACACACACACACACACACAAAAACAAAAAATTAGAGCAACAAACACATTCAACACTCTTTCTTTCTTTCTTCCTTCCTTCCTTTCTTTTTTATTCTTTCTTTCTTTCTTTCTGTTCTTCTTCATTCATTTTTCACCAGTTGTAATTGTTTTCTTTATTCATCATTCCGTCTTTCCCATATTCTTCAGTTTTTCTTTCTTTCTTTCTTCCTACCTTTCCTCACCTGCCTGTTCAGTTCATGCATCCATAATTCTTTCCTTTCCACCACTATTTCCTTCCTCCATCACTCCTTTATCTGTCCTTCCATTTTTCCCTTCATTTTTTCCTTTCTCACTCCGTTGATCTGTTGATCTTTGTTATTTCCTGTACATCATGTCTGATGAGGAGTTTTGGGTTAGATCAGACTGAGTAACGCTGTAGTTTAAACAGGATGTGGAGATGAAGCCTAGCCCACTGTTCCTCAGAGCGGTGAACTTTTTCTGCCCATAGCGCTCAGGGTTAAAGCGAAGGTTTCCATGCGGCTGCACCGTCGCTGTCGTCTGTCCTTAAAAGCGCAGACGTGTTTGATTAGATTGGACTAATTGCAGGTAACGGCTGTTTTCACCTGCGCCTCAGGCTCCTGAGGAAAAGTGATTCATTGTGGCGGTGATGACAGGTGGGCACGCCGATCTCACCCTCATTCACTGAATATCTAATGTCATTTTAAAGTTTAATGTGTTTTTTGTGGTGTGTGTGTGTGTGTGTTTGTGTGTGTGTGTCGCCATGGCATCATGGAAAATAAATAAATTCACTTCTCAAGCATATTGTGTGCGCAGAACTTTGTGCAACTTTGTGATTGAATCGTTTAGCGCGGGTAGAGAATTTATTCCACTGCGGTGTGAGATATGTAATATTATTCATTACATTACAGAGCTGTGGTGATGCAATGTTCCAATCTCATGTGATCTCATATCATCTGAATTCTTTGTCTGGCCTGATCTGGTCTAATCAGGTCTGGTCTGTTGGGTTTCGGTTCTGTTCTTGTCGGGTCTGATCTGAGCTTGTAGGGTGTCATACCTGGTCTAGTCTGGTCTGATCTGATGTCTTCTTTGATATAGAATAGACTGGTCTGATATGATGTCTAATCTAATATTCTCTAATCTGGTCTGATCTGATCTCTGATCTGATATATAGAATAGTCTGATCTGATCTGATGTTTAATCTAATATTATCTAATCTGGTCTGATCTGATCTCTGATCTGATATATAGAATAGTCTGATCTGATCTGATGTTTAATCTAATATTATCTAATCTGGTCTGATCTGATCTATGATTTGATATGGTCTAGTCTGGCCTGATTTGATGTTCTCTGCTCTAATATGGTCTAGTCTGGTCTTATCTGAGTTTATAGGGTGTCATACCTGGTCTAGTCTGGTCTGATCTGACATTCTCTGCTCTAATATAGTCTAGTCTGATCTGATGTCTGCTTTGATATTGAATAGACTGGTCTGATATGATGTCTAATCTAATATTCTTTAATCTGATCTGATCTGATCTCTGATTTGATATGGTCTAGTCTGGTCTGATCCGATGTTCTTTGCTCTAATATGATCTCGTCTGGTCTGATCTGATGTTCTTTGCTCTAATATGATCTAGTCCAGTCTGGTCTGATGTCTGCTTTGATAGAGTCTAGTCTAGTCTGATCTTGCCTGCTGCTGTCTGTTCTGATAAGATCTGGTGTGATCTGATGTTGCCTGTTTGATATAGTCTAGACTGGTCTAATCTGATGTCTAATCTAATATGGTCTAATCTAGTCTGATCTGATTGATGTTCTTTGCTCTAATATGATCTAGTATGGTCTGATCTGATGTCTGCTTTGATATAGAATAAACTGGGCTGATCTGATGTCTGCTTTGATATAGAATAGACTGGTATGATCTGATGTCTAATCTAATATTCTTTAATCTGGTCTGATCTGATCTCTGATTTGATATAGAATAGACGTCTGATATGATGTCTAATCTAATATTCTCTAATCTGGTCTGATCTGATCTCTGATTTGATATGGTCTAATCTGGTCTGATCTGATGTCTTCTTTGATATAGAATAAACTGGTCTGATATGATGTCTAATTTAATATTCTCAAATCTGGTCTGATCTGATGTGATTTAATATGGTCTAGTCTGGTCTGATCTGATGTCTACTTTGATAGAGTCTAGTCTAGTCTTGCCTGATGTCTGTTCTGATAAGATCTGGTCTGATCTGATGTTGCCTGCTTTGATATAGTCTATTCTGGTATGATCTGATATCTAGCCTAATATGGTCTAATCTAGTCTGATCTGATATCTGATCTGATATGGTCTAATCTGTTCTGATGTGGTCACAGGTTTTATTTAATATGTTATGGTTTCTATAGTAATGGCTTGTTCAGCACGGTGGAAATATTTTTTATAAGGAGACTTTTATTGTATAAGTGTGTAAAGAATAAAGATGTGTGAATAAATGTTGTGTGTATAGAAATATATGTGCGTGAGTGTGTGTATAGTAATGTGTGTGTGTGTGTGTGTGTGTGTGTGTGTGTGTGTAGAAATATGTGTATATGAGATGTGTGTGTGAGTGTGTGAATAGTAATGTGTGTGTGTATGTGTGTCTGTGTAGAAATGTGTATATGAGGCGTGTGTGTATGTGTGTGTGAGTGTGTGAATAGTAGTGTGTGCGTGTGTAGAAATATGTGTATATGAGGTGTTTGTGTATGTGTGTATAGTAATGTGTGCATGTGTCGAAATATGTGTATATTAGGTGTGCGCGTGTGTGTCTGTGTGTGTGTGTGTATTGAAATGTGTGTGTGCATAGAAATATGTTTATATGAGGGGTGTCTTTTGTGTGTGTGTGTGTGTGTGTATGTGTGTGTTTGTAGAAGTACATGCATATGAGGTGTGTGTGTTTAAATGTGTGTGTATGGTGTGTGTGCGTGGAAATATGTTTATATGAGGTGTGTGTGTATTGTAATGTGTGTGTATGTGTGTGTGTGTGTGTGTGTGTGTGTGTGTGTGTGTGTGTGTGTGTAGAAATATGTTTATATGAGGTGTGTGTGTGTGTGTTGTAATGTGTGTGTATGGGGTGTGTGTGTAGAAATATGTTTATATGAGGTGTGTGTGTGTGTGTGTGTATTGTAATGTGTGTGTGTGTGTGTAGAAATATGAAGTGTGTGTGTGTGTATTGTAATGTGTGTATGTGTGTGTTTGTAGAAGTACATGTATATGAGGTGTGTGTGTGTGTGTAGAAATATGTGTATATGAAGTGTGTGTGTGTATTGTAATGTGTGTATGTGTGTGTTTGTAGAAGTACATGTATATGAGGTGTGTGTGTGTGTGTTATAATGTGTGTGTATGGGGGGTGCGTGTGTGTGTAGAAATATGTTTATATAAGGAGTGTGTGTGTATTGTAATGTGTGTGTGTGTGTGTGTGTGTTTTTTAATGTGTGTGTGTATTGTAATGTGTGTAGTGTGTGTTTGTAGAAGTACATGTATATGAGGTGTGTGTGTGTGTTTATAATGTGTGTGTATGGGGAGTGCGTGTGTGTGTAGAAATATGTTTATATAAGGAGTGTGTGTGTATTGTAATGTGTGTGTGTGTGTGTTGTAATGTGTGTGTGTATTGTAATGTGTGTATGTGTGTGTTTGTAGAAGTACATGTATATGAGGTGTGTGTGTGTGTGTGTTATAATGTGTGTGTATGGGGAGTGCGTGTGTGTGTAGAAATATGTTTATATAAGGAGTGTGTGTGTATTGTAATGTGTGTGTGTGTGTGTGTGTGTGTGTGTGTGTTGTAATGTGTGTGTATGGAGGGGGTGTGTGTGTGTGTAGAAATATGTTTATATAAGGTGTGTGTATGTGTATTGTAATGTGTGTGTGTGTGTGTGTGTGTGTATATGTGTCTAGCACTCCTGAGTACTCTGACTTGCTCCAGCCCTCATGTTTGGCTGATGTACTCTGTGTCTCTGTGTGAGTGTCTGTGTGTGTCTGTGTGAGAGTATGCGAGAGCTATTTTGGGGAGTTATTTTGACAGTCCTGCACTTGTTTTTGGTCAGTTGGTAGGAACTCTCGCAGTCTTGCAGCACTGGTGTTAAATCTGTGAACTGGGGCTGCGCTCTGCCTCACTTACACGCCTCAAATGAGTAAATGTTAATGCAAATGTATGCTGTAGTTCTGCACAAAGGAAGTTGTCATACACCTTCTTTCCTTTTCCTTTCACCCTGCTGTCACTTCATTAGCTCGGATAGGACTAGAAAACCCAGAGCTTACAGGTATAATGAGATTTTTTTGGTTTATTTATTTTATTTTCTCGGCACACGATATGTTTTTGTCTATACGCGTGGGTGTGTTTGGTCGGTTACCAAATAACTCGATAATTAAAATCATTCCCAACCTCTAGAATATACTTTAATACTTTACTTTAGATTCGTTGGTATTAATATACTTTTACAAATATATTGAAGATGTGTGAAAGCTTAAGGATCCAATTACATCCGATCCGTATACATGCATAAAAAAAAAACCCCACAAAGAATCGCTGCAGAGCCACAAACATCATGTTTTTTTTTATTTTATTTATTTATTTATTTATTTATTTATTTATTTATTTATTTCCTGCGCTAACAGACCCGTATACCGTATATATAATCGCCTCGGCTCAGCTCGATGCTGATTTCATTCACGCCTTCATGAATGACATATCTCGAAATGAAATATTCTTTCCCTCATGTGTGAATCCTGTATTAAACGTGTTCAATAAAGCAATATGCTACCGTTTGCTGACAAAAAAAAACTCTGACTCTAATTGTATTGAGTGTGTAGCGGTTAGGAGATATGAGCGTATAATGAGGTAGAGGGAGAGTGTAAATCACTCATCATGCCTCTAACCGCCTGCAGGTACGAATCAGATGATAGATGGTGCACTAAATACTTTACACTACATGCTACGTGAGGTGGCGATGTCTTATATCGTTTACAAACGTGCAGAGAAGGTAAGAAGTAAAACACATGGGGGTTTTGCTGGTATAGAAAAATAATCATGCCTCTGATGCCTTGGCAGTTTGCCAAAGATTGCACTTTTATGATTTATTATAGAAAGAGAATAATTTTTAGCCAATTATAGTTACCTTTACATCAGTAAACAAGTTCTGAATCGTGTTAGAGCTTGTTTCCTCTTTGAAGAAATAGTGCACAGTTTTGTCATGTTACTGAGATCATAAAAGATCAGGAAGATTAGGAATTTTTTTTTTTCCTCTGACTGACACTGGAGACTCCTTCCATTTGCTATATGAGCACTAATGTATTAGCATAATGTATAAGCCCCTGACCGGTCCGGAATTCAGAAGTTATCGCTTTATCGCCATTCTTCATTCAAATCCAGGGACAATACATACAAGTATAATTAGCAGTGCTCTTGGCTGGCTCCGCCCACTTTTCCTCCGTAAGAATACGTAGACATCAAAAAAAAAGTTTGAGTTTTAGCTCTGAAGACTCCTTTCATAAAGTAGTAAATCTTTATTATTTCTATACAAGCGCTAACGTATCAGAGCAAGCTTCTGACCAGTCCAGAATTCAGAGGTTTATAGCCGTGATATCATTGACCTCCATAAGTTTAATATTCATGGCAAAAGTAAACCATTTTTGATCTTCATTCAAGTCCAGGGATGATAAATACAGTATAATTAGCAGCACTTTTTGCTGGCTCCACCCACTTTTCTCTGTAGGAATATGTAGACATCAAAAGAAGTTAGAGTTTTACCTCTGACTGCTACTGAAGACTCCTTTCATAAAGTAATAAATCTTTGCTATACAAGTGCTAACGAATTAGAACAGACCTCTGACCAGTCCAGGATTCAGAAGTTATCACTTTATTGCCATTTTCGATCTTTATTCAAGTCCAGGGACGATACATACAGTATAATTAGCAGCTCTCTTTGCTGGCTCCGCCTACTTCTCTCTGTAAGAATATGTAGACGCCAAAAAAAAAGTGTTTTACCTCTTAGGTTTTACCTCTTTTACCTATAGAAGACTCTAAATCTTCTATACAAGCGCTAATGTATTAGAACAGATTTCTGGCCAGAATTCAGAAGTTATCGCTTTATAGCGGTGATACCGTTGATCTCCATAAGAGGTGTTTTCAGCTGCTCTCTGTTCAGAGTCACCACAGCGGACCAACTGGTCCACACAGCAACTGGGCACAGGTTCGACACCAGACGCCCTTTCTAACACAACCCTCCCTTTTTTTGGCTGGCTTGGGACTAGCACTGCATCCAGGGGCTGGGGTTTGGTCCCGTGTCTTCCACATGGTAGGCGAGAAACCTACCACTGAGCCACCAATGCCCCATTGACCGCCATAAGAGTAATAAGTGTAATATTCATGATAAGTCCAGGGATAATACCTACAGCATCTCTGCAGGCCCTGCCCAGAGATGCTGTAGGTATCATTTTTTGCTCTGATTTATATACATCAAAGAGACTAGAGTGTGTGAAAGTGCACTGAAAATGCCTAAAGCTGACCTCGATTTGACCTTCACATCAGTAGAGCACAAAGAGAAATAAAAGACGAGTCAGCGCTGGAGCTCGGGTGGAGCTTTCAAGGTGAAAAGGTGAAGAAGTTGGAAGTCATCTGCAAAGGTTCATACATCATACATCACCCTAACCACGTTTTCACACGAATTAATGCCTTTTCTTTAGCCAGGGTGCAGCCCAGAAGCAGCTGGTGCTGACAAACCGCCACACTTTGGACTCTGGAGAGCCAGAAAGATTTATATATTCGGAGTTTTTGCAAAGTACTGACAGAATTAAGCAAGTATTATTCTTATCAATCTCAACCTGCTGACAGATTCCAATAAACTTGTGACCTTTCAATTTGCCTGTGATGCATGGTCTCCGACGTGACTCATAACCCAAGATCTGGGTCAGAGATAGGCAGCCGCTCATATTCATTCATCAAGTCGGAATGTACTTACCATCAATCAGGGCAAATGATCTGCGGAATTATTGCACTCTGCCGAAACGCAGCGGGTGGAAAGGGGGGGGCATAAAGTCAATAAACGGCAGGCGCGTTTGAACACAAAGGCTGTTTGGTTCGTGTTTAAGAGCTGGTTAGAATTGACATTCAGGCACATCGGTGCCGCATTCAGGTGCGTTTCCATCCAGCAGCGTGCGCTCTTTTGTTTGCGAGTGTTTACAAAGTGGAACAAGCCTCTGATGGGTCTCATTTGCCGGGAAGCGCTACACGCCCGGCCGCTGGCTGTGCGCCTCTATACACACTCGCTGCTGGAGATGAACTTTGGGTCACACAAAGGGGACGACAACAATTGCAAGGTTTCTGCTCTTCCTATCAGAATCTCTTTCTTTCTTTATCCGTGTGGGGTTTTTTTTTATTTGTAAGCTTTCTCTCGTTCTCTCTTCCTTATTTCTATCATGCAGAGAAGGAGGAAATGTATTCTGTTCTCTACCTCCAGCCTCCTCGGTCATCTTGCACTCTCTCTACGGCGTATGATGTGGAAGAAAGAGAGATGCAGCACTGACCTGATGAACCCTTTTCTCATCGCTGTTCTCTCGCCTTGTTAGGAGTGCAGAAACCAATATCCCCCACAGGCTTAGCCTCTCTGGCCACTAGCCTTCTTGTTTTTTTTTTCTTCTATTTTATTTTTCTTTTTTCTGTCAGGCCGCCAAAGCAGTCTGCAGTCTCTCTAGAATAATGCAAACTAGATTTATCTGTTAATAATCTAATCATTTAGGATCAACTGAAGCCAAAACAACAAATTTTAAATAAATAAATAAATAAATAAATAAATAAATAAATAAAAGTAGTCCACTAGTCGTCTTTTCAATAGTTTAATTTGATTATTTTAAATAAATTTTTGACTATTTTTTTTTTACATGTCCTTTAAACATACAGGCTACAAAAAACATTTCCAGCTTTAGGGATTTTTTTTTTTATCATATTACAATATTTAAAGATTGTTCTTTATAAATAATAACATATTTTAATAAATCTTTAATGAGAGCAGACTTTTCAGTTTAAGTCCAAATTCTCAGTGTTTTTAGATAAAAGATCAATGACTAAAATTATCCTTAATCATAAACAAAACAAAACATATATTAGCTCATTTTTAATAAAGATTGTAAAAATTATTTTCATAATATATAACCACAACTCCTAAGAGACATTGCCTACAAACATGGCCGCCATGGAGTCCAGCTCCTCACACACACACACACACTCACACACACACTCACACACATGTAGATATGATTAAATCATTTAAATTTACAAATTTAGGTATATAAAGATATATTGAGAGAGAAAACCCTTAGGAAGGTGGGACATGACCCTCATCCTACACTGTCCCACTTCTGGATTTCATGGTTAATTGGTTAATTAAACAACCAACCAAAAAAAGAAAAAAAATTGATTTCATGGGATTTTTTTATTGGAATATTTATTATTAAAATTAATTATTAAAAAAAAGCTATTGCACTCATTTCTTTATGCTTTGTCTTAGCTTTAGTTTCTTTGCTTCTTCACCTAAAAAAGGGGTATTTAAGGCATCAGTCCAGTCTTTCAGTGAATAAGTATTCATTATGATATCAGTGTTAGATGTTTGGCTGTAAATAATAAGATATTCTAGAAATAGTTTGACAGAAAAGAGAATAGATTTACAGTAAGACTACTTCTATAAACACGCACTAAACTTCACAGTGTAGCCAGACTCTGGATCGTTATAGAGGCGGCCATCTTGGCTGCTGTACTGCAGAATGGAGTCAACATCCTCCCAGATTTTGCTGTAGATTTGTGCAGTTTCTGCTCAATGTGCTATAAGCCTGGTTCTACTGATAGACACAAGCTTCTCAGATCCATGGTCAACTATTTCAGGTGATTGGTATATAATTAGTACTTTGAAATTAACGTCTCAACAAGAATCGCAAATTTTTTTCCCCCATTAGGCACAATAGAGATACACAAAAATTCAGAAGCTGGGAGCTGAAAGCGATGCTAAAGACCATGCTAATAAAAAAAAAAAGTGATACGATTTGACAGATTTTTTTCTTGATTAGACTTTAGCATGCTCTATGTTGCTGTGGCTGCTCCCTGATCAGGGTCGCCACAGCAGAACGTTTGGTCCGCATGTTTCGATTTGGCACAGGTTTTACACCAGATGCAACATTCCCAGTTTATCCAGGCTTGTGACCGGCACTGAGAGTTAACTCTTCAGTGGCTGGGTTAGCGCCCTGCCCAGGAATGGAGCCCGGGCCGCAGCCACGAGATCGTGGGATCCTGCCGCTGGACCACCAAGAGGCTACAGCATGCTCTATGTAAACTTTGCTTATAGCTTTGTCTTTAACATCATCCTGCCTCATAATAATCTACGCTAACGAATCTCTGCTAACTGAAAGTCTGTAAATGTCTATTTGGACATGGAAAAGATTTTATCCACATGAACCTTTTTTTAAGTAAAGAAGCAACGCGGTTATATTTGACACGTTGTCGATTCTCATTAATGTCACACCTTCAACAGGAAGTTGCATCACTTGAACTGCTTACAAAGATTTCTCTATTTTCAGTAGTGTTGTGATATCTATTATTGATGAGAATAAGCACAATTCTGATACACAACATAAAATATCAATTCTTTTCAGCTCTGATACTCATTTAAGAGCAAGATTGAAGTGGCATAAGTGAGATTATGGTTTGAAATTGGATCTTGAGTGGTTAAATGCATGAAAAATTCAATCAAAGTGCTATTTTTTTTAAAGATTTTCAAACGTTTAATCCATTCTGGAAATCAGTGTAATAGAAAAATATGCTGGGAAGAATGTCACGGATTTGTGTCGAAATAGACGTCCGAACAAATACAGAAAAGAAAAAAAAAAAAACATGGACAAAAAAACAAACAAAAAACAAAAAGGATACGGATTATTAATCTCAAAATGTAATGCAAGCTTAAGGGGAAATGTATGACATGTCCAGCTTTGTGTCCGTCACCAGAGTGAAATGATGGATAGAACATATCACTATGAAAGCTTTGTTTTCAGGAAGCACATAGTCTCGCAGCAGGAAATGTATTTTAGATTCAGATTCAGAAATTCATAGAGTCTACTCTTCATGTTCTTCATCCCTCCAGGCCTCCAGGCACCAGGGCATTTTTCCAAGCACTTACAAGTCTTACAGGAAGTTAAGAGTTCCATGATAAATGCAGCTTGGTGCATGTCAGGTCCAGAGAAACTAGTCCAGCCAAGTCTTTAATGAAAATCTCTCTCTCTCTCTCGCATCTCCTCTTAGGTCCAGAGCCATTTTTACAACTTGCCACACTTCCTTTCCCCTCGCAAATCGCAAATCACCACCAGCTGAAATAATTGCGAGCGCTGCGGTCATGCTCCCCGGATGTGCCGGTTAATGAGGTGTGTGTAATGTTTTTGATGATTGTTGAAATCAGCAGAAATTCAGACAGGACATTTTTTTTTTCTTTTTTTTTCCAGATATGATCTAGTCAGCATCAGCTTTCATCCTTTCCTCCTGGCATGTAGGTCTGTACTCGGAAAAAAATAGTCTATTACAGGAGATCACAAGGACACCAAGGAGAGAGAGAGAGAAAGAGGAAGGGAGAGAAAGAGAGAGAGAGAGGGGAGAGAGAGAGAGAGAGAGAGAGAGAGAGAGAGAGAGAGAGAGAGAGAGAGAAAGAAAAAAAGAGAGAGAGAGAGAGAGGGGGTTCTGCTTCCCTGAGCTGCTACACTGTGTACATTCAACTTGGGCTTTGTTCTTTCATGTCAGTGATCTTTTCTGTCATGTAACACAGTCGTGGCCCAGAGACCTGCCATCTCTCCCATCTCTGTCGTCTCTCTCTCTCTCTCTCTCTCTCTCTCTCTCTCTCTCTCTCTCTCTCTCTCTCTCTTTTCTTCTGCTTTGCCTCGCTCTCTCAGAGAGAAACAGAAGCGCTCTGCTCTGACACCCCCTTTTTCTGATTCATGTTTCATAATAACCAGAAGAAGGTCGATGGATGCACACACCTCCGCTGTCTCTTACAACACACACACACACACACACACACACACAAAATACATATATATACACACACACACAGCTGCAGGGTTAAACATCATTCTATTATTTTAATTCTCATACCACACAATACTTTACATGAGCATTTATTAGAAAATAAAAAAAATTTAGAATTAATTTTCAGGAAGATTAAAGTTCAGGAGTAATTAGCTGCTGTGTATGATCATTATTCTAATTTTATGTCCCTGCATGATTTGTATTTTTTTCTTTGTCTTTTTTATTATTTATGATTTTATTAGCATTTAAAAAATTATTATCATCATCATCATCATCATTATTATTATTATTATTATTATTATTATTATTATTATTATTATTATTATTATTAAAATATCTACATAAATAATATAAAATATTATTTATTATTAAATATATACCTGTTATATTCCACACTTTTTAAAAAAAAAATAACAGTTTATAGTTCAAGCATCAAAAATATATCAACAGAATATTTCTAGAATTATGAAATTTTTTAAAATATTCTATGCTATATAAAAATACTATATTGCATCATCTGCAGTTTAATTTCTAAAGTAAAAAAATTCTTTCTTCAGTTGTAGAAAGCTACTTTTACTCGTAATAACTATTTAATATATTACTTTTTAAAAAATAAGTTATCACATTTTTTTAAATATTTAAAAAAAAAAGTTTAGACACACAAATAAAGTTTTAGATGTAGTTTTCCACTTTGTAATTTCTACATTTAATAATAATAACATTTCTAAAATGAAATAAAATGTTTATTTATGGGATTTTTTATGGGAACTGCTTCTATTTTCTAACATGAATTCTTTTGCTAC
>JAUCMX010000002.1:31170378-31177878 GCA_033459395.1 Hemibagrus guttatus
AAATTCCTACTTAAATGCTTCCCAAAATCCATATTCTTGGTGTCATGGATAACACACTTCATGATCACAATTAATGTACAGGGATGTGGAGATGAGCTGTAGCCCGCAGTACACCGCTCTAACACACAGATCGATATGTAGTTACTCCCTGTGTGTGGATGCCTTATTGACGAGTTTATACACTTCGGATTCGTGCAGCGTTGTGTCTTAGGATTCTGGCCAGGCTTCTGCTCATCATTCAGCTTTCACCACTTAAACATTACCTTATACTGCAGCACTCTAGGTACATTTCAATGCACAGGGAAAACATCTTTATCTTCAGTGTGTGTACACATGCACTGCGTCTCAATCCAGCGACTGTCTGATCTAAAGATCGGAATTGGAACGAGGATCTGAAAGGTCCTGTGGATTATCGGAAAGAAAGAAAGAAAGAAAGAAAAAAAGAAAGAAAGAAAGAAAAAGAAAGAAAGAAAGAAAGAAAGAAAGAAAGAAAAAAAGAAAGATGAAGAACAAACAATCCAAGTAAAACAAACAGATAAATAAATAGATGACAGTCCAGGATGATTATCGGATTAGATACAACACACCAGGATATTTATCGGATTAAATATGACACTCCAGGATAATTATCGGATTAGATATGACCTCCAGGATAATTATCGGATTAAATATGACACTCCAGGATAATTATCGGATTAGATATGACACTCCAGGATATTTATCGGATTAAATATGACACTCCAGGATAATTATCGGATTAGATATGACACTCCAGGATAATTATCGGGTTAGATAT
This sequence comes from Hemibagrus guttatus, assembly GCA_033459395.1. Classification (NCBI taxonomy): domain Eukaryota; kingdom Metazoa; phylum Chordata; class Actinopteri; order Siluriformes; family Bagridae; genus Hemibagrus; species Hemibagrus guttatus. The sequence continues at coordinate 31,171,175 of JAUCMX010000002.1, forward strand.
GATACTCCAGGATGATTATCGGATTAGATATGCCACTACAGGATAATTATCTGATCAGATACGACACACCAGGATAATTAACGGATTAGATATGACACTCCAGGATAATTATCGGATTAGATATGACACTCCAGGATGATTATTGGATTAGATATGACACTCCAGGATAATTATCGGATTAGATATGACACTCCAGGATAATTATCGGGTTAGATATGACACTCCAGGATGATTATCGGATTAGATATGACACTCCAGGATAATTATTGGATTAGATATGACACTCCAGGATAATTATCGGATTAGATATGACACTCCAGGATGATTATTGGATTAGATATGACACTCCAGGATAATTATTGGATTAGATATGACACTCCAGGATAATTATCGGATTAGATATGACCTCCAGGATGATTATCGGATTAGATATGATACTCCAGGATAATTATTGGATTAGATATGACACTCCAGGATAATTATCGGATTAGATATGACACTCCAGGGTAATTATCGGATTAGATATGACACTCCAGGATAATTATCGGGTTAGATATGACACTCCAGGAAAATTTTCGGATTAGATATGACACTCCAGGATGATTATCGGATTAGATATGACACTCCAGGATGATTATTGGATTAGATATGACACTCCAGGATAATTATCGGATTAGATATGACACTCCAGGATAATTATCGGATTAGATATGACACTCCAGGATAATTATCGGATTAGATATGACACTCCAGGATGATTATCGGATTAGATATGACACTCCAGGATGATTATTGGATTAGATATGACACTCCAGGATAATTATCGGATTAGATATGATACTCCCGGATAATTATTGGATTAGATATGACACTCCAGGATAATTATCGGATTAGATATGACACTCCAGGATAATTATTGGGTTAGATATGACACTCCAGGATAATTATCGGATTTGATATGACACTCCAGGATAATTATTGGGTTAGATATGACACTCAGGATAATTATCTGATCAGATATGACACACCAGGATAATTATCTGATTAGATATGATCTCCAGGATAATTATCTGATTAGATATGACACTCCAGGATAATTATCTGATCAGATATGACACTCCAGGATAATTATCAGATTAGATATGACACTCCAGGATGATTATCGGATTTGATATGACACTACAGGATAATTATCTGATCAGATATGACACACCAGGATAATTATCGGATTAGATATGACACTCCAGGATAATTATTGGATTAGATATGACACTCCAGGATAATTATCGGATCAGATATGACACTCCAGGATAATTATCAGATTAGATATGACACTCCAGGATAATTATCAGATTAGATATGACACTCCAGGATAATTATTGGATTAGATATGACACTCCATGATGATCATCTGAAAGTTTATGTAAAGTTTGCTGGAATTTAATTAGCATAGCAGTGTGACATGGGTGTCTCGTGAAAACTTCCCCGCGACCGGTACTGTAGAGAATTTGCACCCTGTGACAAATGTATTAAACCAGCCTGTCACTTTTTAAAAACTTTAACGTTTACAAATATTCACTCTTATTTACTGAAATGTGGCATTAGCATTTTGTACCTGGCTAATGCGCTAGCGACGGCACGCTCTGCCAGTGCGCCTCTGAATGAGCTTGTCATGGTTGGGGAACTAATTTGTCGGAAAAAAGAGGAGGCAGGTGGGAATTCACGCAGCTGGAGGGGGGAATAATTTAGTCTTAGGGCTGCTAAATCAACCTCGACCATCAGCGTGCGTGAGTACAGTCAGTCGGAAATGTGCTGTGCCTGCAGAATCGCGAGCGGGATACGGCGATGCTAATAACGCCGATAGCAGCGCAGAGCGGAGGATGGAAGGGGGGAAAACCTTTAGCGTATTCATCTCAGAGCAATTCAGCTGTTCAGCAGCCTGTGGCGTGCATACGCTCAAACGTAAAGAGAGTACGCTGCCAGGGCTGAAGTCAAAATATACAGACAAGTTTTCTCTCAATAATCCTGAGAGTTTTCTTTCAATAATTAGCTGTTTTTTTTCTTTTAGTTTTAATAAGTTCATTTAAAAACTTGACTTACAAAGGAATATTATTTATTAATGAATTTACACTCATTTAATGAGTTTAATCATGTTTTAAAGTTTAAAAATGAAATCACTGTGACAATTTATATATATATATATATATATATATAAAAATATATATATATATATATATATATATATATATATATATATATATATATATATATTTATTTTATTTTTTTTTTTTTAATTATTACTTTTTATATTATTTTATTTTATTTTAACTTTTATAACGTTGGAGAACCTTCCATTATTCTGAATAAAAAAATTCTTAAAAATAACTTTAAAAAATAGAAATAAAACTAATTAATCTACACACAAATAGACTATTTAAAATATAAAAAAAAATGTAAAAATGCAAAACAAATTAAAATACTTATTTGAAGTAAAGTATTAAAATGTAACACTTTTGGGAAAATTTAAATTTTTTTTTTTTTTAAATGTGTAAAGAAAAAAATATAAAAAGACAAATCGTTATAATGTTTGTTTGTTTTTTTCAATTATAGATGTGCATGTAAACTTTTATCCTTGATTAAAGATTAAATCATTATGACAATATTTTTTTTCTTTTTCTTTTCCCTTTTTATAGAGTTGCTGCACCCTCCATACATCGTGATGAAAATAAATCATTTTAAAAAATAGAAATAAAACTAATTTACACACAAATAGACTATTAAAAAGACATAATTAGAAGATATAAAACAAATCACAATAATTATTTAGATTAAAGGATTAAAATGTAATGCTGTAAAGCCTTTAAACCAAAAGACAAAATCGTTTGAATTTTTTTTTAAGTAATATATTATAATAAATTTTTATCTCTATAGATGTGCACTGAATTATTGCTTTTTTGGAACAGGAACCTGAGGAACCTGGACTGATGAAGATTAAGAAAAAGTCTCCTGGTTTTGTTTCCATCTTCATCCGTCCAGTGTTTGTGGTAGCTTCAGATCCCAGTTCTTGGCTGAAAAGAGCCGAATATAATGAGGTTTTGCTTTTGTAGCTTGTCTGCCTCCAGCTTTGGTGCGTTTAGATGCTTTTCTTCTCAATGCGGTTGTTGAAGTTACTGTAGATTTTTCCCTCATTCTGATGTTTGATGTGAACATTCGCTGAACAACATGCGTTGCATTGCTGCCACCTGATTGGCTGATTGGGTAACACTGCTATAAAGATGTCTGAAACAGCAAAACAACCTCGTCTAACATTTTTTTCTAAATTACTTTTCCCTCTAATGTTTGTTAAATATATACAAATAAATACAACAGCTTTGATTATTTTAACCGAGCACGATGTGAAGTGCGTGACGTTCAAACTAACTCTCTTTTTAGCCAGTGTTTTTTACACATCACCACTTTAAATTTTTTTTTTTTTATTTCACTTGATCAATAGATTTCTTGAAAATAATGAAAATAAAATCAGGCACAAAAGCTTAATTGATCCAGCCTGAATTAGTGCTATTCTTCTCTTTGAATGACAGGCATGCTTTAAAAAAGAAAAGAAAAAATTTTAATCCACTTTTTTATTTTTTTTTTAAATAAGTTTCTGCTTCAGGTTTGAGACAGAGTTTGAAGTACTGCACACTCTGCCAAGGTGTGTCCACGTGTCTTGTTTTTGTTTCCCGGGCTCGTCAGGATTACACGACGTTTTTCTGAAGGTGATTGATTTTTACACATCTGCTCCGTCATGTCTGACAAGAACACTCCATCAATTTGGGCTTTAGGAAAATACGAGGTGACAAGGCAGAACATGAGTTTCTTTTGTATACACGCTTCCTCCGAGTCCAGGTGAACAGCGGCGACAGGGAGGAGGCTGCCATATGGCGCACAAACTGCACACAAAACCCTTTAGGCTCAATTATAGCTCAAAATTAAGTCCCACTTCAGGTGGTTTATGAAAACTTTATCCAGGGATTTCACATTCAGCCATAAAGAACTAACAGCCAGGAATAATGAAGTGATTCGGAGAGAACAAGGAACAGTTGAGTGTAGTTCTGGAGAATATCCTGAAATCTGGCCCCATTTGTGGGTATGAGAGTGCATTAGATTAGATTAGATATTATACTTTGTGTTTTATTTTGTGCCGGAGTTCTCCTCTATCTCTGTTACTTTCACTTCATGGACTTGAACTAGGGCAGACAGACAGACAGACAGACAGATAGATAGACAGACAGACAGACAGACAGACAGATTATAGATAGATAGATAGATAGATAGATAGATAGATAGATAGATAGATAGATAGATAGACAGACAGACAGACAGACTGACAGATGACAGACAGATAGATAGACAGACAGACAGACAGACAGACAGATTATAGATAGATAGATAGATAGATAGATAGATAGATAGATAGATAGATAGATAGATAGATAGATAGATAGATAGATAGACAAGCAAAACAAATAAAACATAAAATCTAGTATATTAGACTAAAATGATTTTCTTCAGTATTTGAAATGAAACCACGAGGTGAATCCATCAGAAATTCAACAGATGAACCGACAAAAATAAATATTTTACAAATATTTTAGACATTAGGAAGCGATGAAAAATACAGATCTGATATTATTTTGGTGTTTTCATTAGTATATTTCAGTATATTTCACCCCGATGGTACTGCAGTGGGCAAGACACTTTATTAAGACGTTATATCTTGGGGAAGATCCGTAAACCTGAGCACAATCTTTCCCTCTGTAATGTGTAAGAAAAATCGGTTTATTTCCAATAAATTTGATAGCTTTTTATATCTTTACAACTTTGATTACTACGTCTTTGCATTTCTATGTGAAATTCATTGCTTTCTACGCTTTAAGTTTTTAAAATTTTTTCTATGAATTATTTGATATGACAAATATAATATTTAAAATATCAGGGTTTTTTGTGTAATGCAGCAGATAAAATAATTTAAAAAATGGTAAAATATTTATAGTATTAATAAATTATACTGGATAATGTCTCTAAATGTCTCTAAATGACCGTGTAGTATACTGTCTAAACCTTAAAATAAATAAATAAATAATATTAAAATAAAAAATTATAATAAATAAAAAATAAAATAAAAAAATATTATAATTTTTTTATTTCTTTTTTATTTATTTATTTTTTTAAGTATTTTATTTGTTTCATTAATCTCCGGGGGGGGCATGATCACTTGCTTGAGAACCTCTGTGCTGATACCGAAAAATAAATAAATAAGTAAAAAAAAACATAAATAAATAAATAAGCAGCACACGTTTCTTGAATTAAATTCAGCCCCGTTTTCCTTTCTTTTTTACTGAGTAAGGCTTTAAATAGCTCTGGTTTGGCCGGCGTGTGCTGTGGTTCTGCCCCGTGCCAGGTTTGTCCTCAGCATGTCGGAAGAAATAATGAATTAAGCAGAGCCGCTAATGTCCCTGAGCCCTGGGTGCACCTGGGGGGAGCGATGTGGGCCTGAACAAGGTCACATTTCACATTCATAGCATATTAAAGGAGGGAAACAAGCCAACCTCTGCTTCTGCTGCTGCTGCTGCTGCTACTGCTGAAAAACGAAAAAAAAATCCACACTGGGAGCATTGGGATTTATTTCTGAGAGCGCAGCCAGCTCGGAGACTCGGGATGCAAAGGTGAGCTGTTTGGGATTCTGTTTGGAACGACGATGGGATTCAGGGTATTCCCATGAATTTAGGAAGTTAAAAGGGTTGAGGCATCAAGGTTGTAGCTGTGCCTGGGAGTGTGTTTAGATTTCTGAAATGAAAAAGGATTAAACAGTGCGGAATTTGAACTTCTTACGCCGTACAGAGAAGAAACTCGTGCCTCAAATTGATTCACAAACCAGTCGTTATTCATGCAGAACGTATTAGAGATTAAATAAATCATATTTCTTACATGTTACAGATTACCGCAGCTTGTTTAGTAAGATTTCTCACAAGAAGAGTTTCATAAGAATGATTAAACACACCTTTAAAGCGAGGTCTGGAATAAATATGATGATTTTGGTTTTTTTCCTGGAATGAAAAATGAAAAATAAAGCTGAAAAACGACACACTGGGTTCATTTGCATTTATTTTAGACGATTCACACGAACTCAGAGACTCAGAGTGCGTGTGTGTGTGTGTGTGTGTGTGAAGCCGTGTGCTGCTTATGATGATAAGGTTTAAAAAGGTATGAAGATATAACACTTTAAACATGTTAAACACGTCCGAGAGCTGGTTATGTCTCGAATACATCACACACAAACAAGCCTCTGGATTCAATTCGGCCTTAAGTGTCGGCTGATTTAGAGAAATATTACAGGATTAACAGTAAAATATACCCCAAAATTAGATCAGAGAAACAGGAGATGTTTATTTTTGCCAAGTTTTATCAGTATACCGGTGTTCAGGAAACAGACTTACGGGATGTTTTCAATCAGAAATCAGAAATAGAGTGATGTTCAGGCTGTGAGTCTGATCTAAAACGAGTAGACGTGTGTTTTTCCTCTGTTGGAGAACCTCACACAGAATTTTACTGGTTTGAAGATGAAATTCGAGCTGCTTTTTAGATGAACAAGCACTCGGAGCATCTCAGAGAGCAGAAATGGGTTTGATATCAACATTTACTTTAAAGATACAAACATTTGT
>JAUCMX010000002.1:31185378-31190378 GCA_033459395.1 Hemibagrus guttatus
ATAGATAGATAGATAGATAGATAGATAGATAGATAGATAGATAGACATATAAATAGACAGACAGATAGACAGACAGACAGACAGACAGACAGACAGAAAAATAGATAGATAGATAGATAGATAGATAGATAGATAGATAGATAGATAGATAGATAGATAGATAGATAGACAGACAGACAGACAGACAGACAGACTGACGGACAGACGACAGGGCAGATGGACAGACAGATGGATGGATTGGATGGATGGATGGATGGATGGATGGATGGATGGACGGACAGACACATAGATAGATAGATAGATAGATAGATAGATAGATAGATAGATAGATAGATAGATAGATAGATAGATAGATAGATAGAAACTGCAGCAGAGCAGCAGAGGTTTTTTGAGGCACGCAGGACATTTTGAGTAAACGTTCTTCATGAAGCGTGTAAGCAGCCTTCTGAAGCTGTAGGAGGTGAAACCTGTTGATGTGGAAAATCTCCAGAAGTTTAAAGGATAACCTTCACACCGCAGGGTTCCTGAGTCGCGAGAGCGCAGATGAGTTCGTCCAGCTTAACTTTTCTTTAACTGTCACCATAGCAACAGCGAGGAACCCAAGCGCAGAGGTTATTAACTCAAGTCGCTGAAATGACGTTTCCGGATGCTTCTTTCATAATGGCGGTGCGACCTGAGATCTTTGACCTTCTGCTGGTTTTGCTGATGTACAGATGATCAGAGATGTTGATTTATTTCTTATAACAGCAGAACAGACAGTAGTGCAGCCATTCGAGTCGTGTTTAGATTGGAATTACGAGTTGAATGCAAACGAACAGCAGGAAAGTTGGAATCACGAGTGGGAATTTCTTTGTGAGCAGAGTTTCAGATTTGGGAGGCGTGGCAGTCAGAAAATATGGCGGATGTATCATCTGTAGTTGAGAATAAATTTGTTAAATCGGATGCTTTCTCATCTCAGAAGCTGTTTTCAGTTATTATGTGTTTATTTTATGAGGCAAGCTACTGAAATACAAGCAAGAAGTTAACATTCAAACAACAATAGGAGAGAAATGATTTAATGATTTTTTTTTCCCCTCTGTATTTTTATACAATTTGTTTATTATTATTATTATTATTATTATTATTATTATTATTATTATTATTATTATTATTATTATTTATTTATTTATTTATTTATTTATTTATTTATTTATTTATTTTTATTTTTCTGCAAGCTAATTACCTGAAGAAAATAAAATAATATGATAATATGATAAAGTTTACAGCAGCCTCATAAATTGATTAAAAACAAAAAAAGCAAAAAAAAAACACATTCTTTATTCTTCATTTATTCAAAACATTACTGTATTTATTTCAGTTAATTAATCTTGTTCCACAAAAAAATCCCCCAAAAAAACCCTTGATCTTACCTGACAACGTAATTTCAACTCCCTGACTCGTAAATACGACTTGAACTCACAGTAATATGCTATCGTTTCTATAGCAACAGCTCTGCGCTTGCACTAGACTTCGTTGAGTTGTGCGCACAATGTATTTGCGCATCTAGATTTTTGTTGTTGTTATTTTGTTTCTTAACTCCTAACTCGCAAATTTCTCACCTCTGACTAGGAACACACACAGAAAACGCCCCTGACACGGTAATTCCAACTTCCCATCTTGTATATACAAATTTCCCAGAAGAACTATCGGGAATACATTATTGTTTCTATAGCAACATCTAGATTTTTTTTGTTGTTGTTGTTATTTGGTCTCATTAACTTGCAAATTTCTCACATCTGACTTCTGACTTCCTGACTCGTTAACACAACTTCCTAGGAGAATTCACAGTAATTTGTTATCGTTTCTATAGCAACATCTAGACTCCAAACTTGCAAATGTCTCACATCTGACTAGGAACAAACACAGAAGACGTTCCTGATACAGTAATTCCAACTTCCCAACTCGTAAATACAATCTTCCCAGGAGAACTTGCGGTAATACACTGTCGTTTCTATAGCAACATATACATTTTTTGTTGTTATTTGGTTAACTAACTAAAATTTTCTCACTTCTGACTAGGAACAAACACAGAAAACACACCTGACACAGTAATTCCGACTTCCTGACTAATACAAACTTCCTAGGAGAACTTGCGGTAATACATTATCGTTTCTATAGCAACATCTAGAATTTTTGTTGTTGTTGTTATTTGGTTTAGTAACTCCAAACTCGCAAATTTTTCATCTCTGACCAGGAACAAACACAGAAAACGCACCTGACACTGTAATTCCGGCTTCCAGTCTCGTAAATCTAACCTTCCCACTTCCACGAACACGTGGTAATACCTTATTGTTTCTATAGCAACGGTTTCCGCTGTAACTTTCTTTCAGGACGGAGGAGTCTGTTCCACAACGTTAAAAGTAACACTAAACAGATAAAAAGTATAAGGTGATGATTTTTAATGACTGGTGTTTTTCGACCACACAGCATTTTATTCCACACACTCTTTTTTTTTAATCACGCTTTTCATTCTATTCCTATAAAGTTTTTTGTTTTTTTACCTTTACATCCAATAAACATCCAACTGTTTCAGAAATAAATCTCTTTTCCTCCGATGGCCTCAGGTGTTGATTTCAGTGTGCCTAATAAACTGACAGCAGAGTGTATGACTGTCGTGTGTATGTGTTAAATTAGGATGTAGCACGTAGGGCGTTTAATCCCGCCTTCTTTAACGGCTCTCAGGAAAGCGGGGATAGTAATGTGCAATTTGTAGGATATTATACGGAGATGGCAACATTAATATCATGCAAATAGGATTAAAGAAAGTCTCGGTGTTCACGTCTTCGCCTCGAGGCTCGGATTAGAATACGCTGTGGTGGACTTCTCACTTCTTTACTTTCTCAGATTCAGCATTATTGAAACGTCTTCGGATTCCTTCCTGGCACGGAGACGTGGTAGAGGAAAGATCTCACAGGTTCACTCCAACCTGAGTGAAATCACGGAGGTCACGGCATCATGGGAAACACAACGACACTGATGGAGTTTTAAATGAGTTTAAATCAACAAACACACAAACAAACACACAAATATACAAACATTCATTAGAGGAAAAACAACACTGTATGTTTAAATAATCTGCATCATACAGATTTTTGTTGTTGATGTTGTTATTATTATTATTATTATTATTATTATTATTATTATTGCTGTCTTGGTACTGTTGTTGTTTTTGTTGTTGTCTTTGGTAGTGTTGCTGTTTTTGTTGTTATTATTATTATTATTATTATTATTATTGTTGTTGTTGTTGTTGTTGGTGGTGGTGGTGTCTTTGGTAGTGTTGCTGTTTTTGTTGTTGTTATTATTATTATTATTATTATTATTATTATTATTATTATTATTATTATTATTGCTGTCTTGGTACTGTTGTTGTTTTTGTTGTTGTCTTTGGTAGTGTTGCTGTTTTTGTTGTTATTATTATTATTATTATTATTATTATTATTATTATTATTATTATTATTATTATTATTATTGTTGTTGTTGTTGTTGGTGGTGGTGGTGTCTTTGGTAGTGTTGTTGTTTTTGTTGTTGTTGTTGTTATTATTATAATTGTTGTTGTTTTTGTTTTGTTGTTATTATTTTTATTGCTGTTGCCGTTGTTGTCTTTGGTACTGTTGTTGTTGTTGTCTTTGATAGTGTTGTTTTTGTTTTTTTTGTTATTATTATTATAATTGTTGTCTTTGGTACTGTTGTTGTTTTTGTTTTGTTGTTATTATTTTTATTGCTGTTGCCGTTGTTGTTGTCTTTGGTACTGTTGTTGTTGTTTTTGTTGTTGTTATTATTATTATTACTGTTGTCTTTAGTACTGTTGTTGTTTTTGTTGTTGAGTTTGGTAGTGTTGTTGTTGTTTTTGTTTTTATTGTTATTATTATTGTTGTTGTTGTCTTTGGTACTGTTGTTGTTTTTGTTGTTAGTTTTGTTGTTGTTGATGTTGTCTTTGATATTGTTGTTGTTGTTGTTGTTGTTGTTGTTGTTGCAGACGGAATTTGAAGCAACACCTTGAGTGAAGAACTGTTATTTCTTCTTCTTCTTCTTCTTTCGGCTTTTCCCTTCAGGGGTCGCCACAGCGAATCATCTCTCTCCACCTATCCCTATCTTCTGCATCCTCAACACTTGCACCCACTAGCTTCATATCCTCATTAATTCCATCCATATACCTCCTCTTTGGCCTTCCTCTTTGCCTCCTGCCTGGCAGCTCCATGTCCAACATTCTCCTACCAATATACTCACTCTCCCTCCTCTGAACATGTCCAAACCATCTTAATCTGGCCTCCCTAACTTTGTCCCCCAAACGTCCAACATGAGCTGTCCCTCTGACGTACTCGTTCCTAATCCTGTCCAATCTTGTCACTCCCAAAGAGAACCTCAACATCTTCATCTCTGCTACCTCTAGCTCTGACTCCTGTCTCTTCCTCAGTGACACTGTCTCTAAACCATACAGCATGGCCGGTCTCACCACTGTCCTGTACACCTTCCCCTTGATTCTCGCTGATATTTTCCTATCACACAGAACTCCCGACACCTTTCTCCACCCATTCCAACCTTCCTACACTCGCTTCTTTACCTCTTTCCCACACTCTCCATTACTCTGGACTGTTGACCCCAAGTACTTAAACTCCTGAAGAACTGTTATTTAAATTTGAAATAAAAAATATTCCTCAGTGAAGAACGGCTCGTGGAACTGATCAGGGAATGATAAACATTTAGCTTCAAACCCAGGCCTATTTTTCAACCTCTTACTTGAGAAAGACAAGCGCAATTTAAAATGAGTTTATCTCAAAAACTACAAGGTGTGTGTATGTGCGTTAGAATATGTGTATATATGACCAGATCAGAGTAAGAGAAGACGGAACACAGCCAAAATAAATAAATAAATAAATCTATTGTATCATTTCCCACCATTAAAATCATTAAACACTCTCAGGGTCAAGGGAAAAAAATCTGTTGGTCGTCCTTTAAAAACA
>JAUCMX010000002.1:31197878-31227878 GCA_033459395.1 Hemibagrus guttatus
ACATATTTTTTTTCCCCTCAGAAAACGGCGAGCTGCGCAATGCTTTAGGCGTTAGGATTACAGTACACAAAGCTGACGATAATCCAGGAATTTAGCTCTGGAGTTTAGTGTTTAAGGGCATCACTCACAGGCTAAACAGACCTGCTGGCAGACCTGAGGTGGGGTTTATAAAACCTTACACAACCGGCTTAGCGCTTACTTTACAATTCTCTACACAACGTTAAAAAAAGAAAAAGAAAAACAGGTAGCCGTCAAATCAATGTTCATTCAGTCACCAGCAATTCCTGCCTCTATGCTTTCTATGTTTTGTTTTTTATTTTATTTTTTCTTGTTTGTTTTTTGGAATTAATGAGAATGTCCTTTGTCAGTTTTCAATAACTTAACATATTAAAAAAATCTAAACAGCTTTGTTTGAGGGGAAGCGATATTACATGTTTAAAATTTCTTGACATATTACTCCACCGCTGCTGGCACTCGTCTGTTCTCGTCTCTTAAAATGAGCTGAGAAGGAAGGAAAGACGTGGAGGAGAGAGGAGTGGAGAGGATCGCAGGAATTTTTATATAAATTATCCATGATCTTCCATCTGAGGCATCCACGTGGAACTTCTGTATTTGCTAAATTGATCTATCTATCTATCTATCTATCTATCTATCTATCTATCTATCTATCTATCTATCTATCTATCTATCTATCTATCATATATTTACTCATTCATTTACATTCTTACATACTCTAATCTTACTCTCGTGCTGCTGGAAGACTTAAAGAGTCTTTAAAAAAAACATAAAAAGTTTTTTTCATTGTCTTGTTTGTTTGTTCACATCTATACCTGCCATTTTGTCATAGTTATATAATCATATTCCATTTTTTTTATAATGTTAGCAAAACAACTGTAGAAAAATGCGTACAGTGTTGAAAGGAATTCTGGAATAGCGTTCGCTTGCTAACATAAAGATTTACTAAAAAAGTTTCCATGTGGCCATATTTGAAAGACTAATCAAGTTAATTGGAGGAAATATTGTGTGTTCAAATGGTGTGTATCATCCAGATTATTTTTAGTATTATTATTATTAGTAGTAATAATAATAATAATAATAATAATTATATAAATAATAATAATAATAATAATAATAATAATAATAATAATAATAATTCTTCTTCTTCTCATTATCTTTATTATTATTATTAGTAGTAGTAGTAGTAGTAATAATAATAATAATAATAATAATAATAATAATAATCATTATTATTATTATTATTATTATTATTTTTATATATGTTGTTGTTGTTGTTCTTTTTTTAACAGGATAATCTCATAAAATAAATAAATAATTTAGCTTTTTTTTTCGTGATTGACTTGGATGCATAATTCAACCAAAAAGAAAAAAAAATCCAGAATTAAATAAACTTAAAACCCAAACATGGTTTTATATTTTATTTAATTACCAGCATGTTTTACAAAGTAGTTTAAATAATGGTATAGTCTAAATATTTTGTAATAATAATAATAATAATAATAATAATAATAATAATAATTATTATTATTATTATTATTATTATTATTATTATTATTATTATTATTATTGCAGTGTTTGGGAGACGACATAAATCAGTGTGTATGGAGTTTTAATATCTCTTTCCTCCCTGCTTGCGTGTGTGTGTGTGTGTGTGTGTGTGTGTGTGTGTGTGTGTGTGTGTGTGTGTGTGTGTGTGTGTGTTTCCAGTGGATTGTCTTCTCTTAAAAGCCCCTAAGATGTGGATGAGTGTGTGTGTATGTCTGTGTGTATGTGTGAGTTTTTGTAGTTTTGTCATCACTTACACTGTAAATATAATCAGAAGAATAAAGTAAAATAATATAAAATAAATATAATAAAATGAATCCTATCCAGAGAAAAGAAACAAGTCTCTTTAGACAGAAACATTTCCAGTTTCACAAACAGAAAGTTTTACAAATCCAGGCCCACTCTTTACCTTTTACATTCTGGTAAAAACAAAAAAACAAACAAATTATACAGATAGACAAGTCCAACATTCAACGTCCAACGTCAACACAAAAACAAATATTGTGCATAAAAGACAGATAAAAAGCAAATATTCTGCTATAAAAGGTGGAATATCGCTCCAATATCGACGATCCAATCGTTATTGGATTTTTACAGATTTCTATTTAAACTGCAAAAAAGAAAAGGAGACATTCAGCCCAAAATTCTATAAATAATTAGAATTTCTTCTAGTTTTAAGTAAGTTCTGTACTAAATAATTTCATTTCTGATATGTAGTCTTAATTTAGCTTGTGCTACATTTCTGAATATTTTTCAAGCTCATAAAACCTAAAAAAAAAAAAATTCAGGTTTACTTTATGTGCTAACATGGGGGGGAGGTTAGGGGGGCGTGGCTTTGGAACTTAATTTGCATACATTTTTACAGACCTTAAACCTAAAATTAAGTGTTATGGATGAGTCGTTTTCAATATTTTTCGTCACAAGACTATTGCATTATGAAATATTTTGAAAGATTTAGTTCAGTTTTTATGAACTCTGAACTCTCTACATGGAAATGTTAAACATTTCATGTGTCGTAAAGTTTCAATTTTATATAATTTGTTCCACACACATTTGAATAAATTATACTCATAAAAGAATTAAATTGCCAGTTAAGTTTATTTACTTATTTATTTGTTTTTGTTTTTTTTTTGTTTTTTTGAGAATAATATTTGATGCCATTTTAACCTTACATAACACACCTTTTTTTTTTTTTTAAATAATATATTTTTTAAGATCGTATATATTTTCATTTATTAAACGCTAGCCAGGATATAACATTAAAATAATCTCAGTAACTTTGTATTTGTTTGTTTTTTTCTGAACATAAAATGAATATTCCACAAATACTACCCATTTTTCACCTTGAGGTGTTACAAGACCTCCCAAACACGTTTAAACACCTGTTTAGCCTTTAGTTTGTAATATTTATGGGGTTTTTTATTGTTTGTAGAAGCAGTATATATTTAATGGTTTCGCTCGCACAACTCATGAAGGCGTTTTCTCCAGAATGTTCTGTATTTCTGGAAACATCATGCACTATGCTTAAGTTGTGACTACACCCACAATCATTACTGAAAGAAAAACCACTTCCTGTATTCGTAGTCATTTTTTTTTACACCTATAAACCATTGGAAGTGAAAATGTGTGACTGTATATATGTATAAATTTGCATGTGTGGGTATAAATATATGTGATTATTTGTGCAGTTAGAATTCAACTTTCTATTATAGGTTGTAATTAAAGACTGTAAACATGCTAGGTGTTAATTCAACAACGACAACAAGCTTTGTACATCACATGGATGGTTAATTTACACCCCGAAATTCATTACCAAGTGAAATAACACCTCAGACTGATGACTAAATGTTATTTTAGATCATATTTGTGTTAAATGTGTGTTTAGGCAAGAGAAAAGAAGAAGTGATTTACGTGAACAGGATTGATGCAGACGTCGGAAGAGGTAATTCGGTGCACTAGGTAGTAATGCATCACGGTGGGAATTAATCCAACACCGCAGGGGTTAAAAATAGAACTGTAGGTATTAATTGAGCGCTTGTAGGTGTTAAATCGCCACTGTTGGAGTGTAACTGCGGGGGTTAATTCAAAACGATAGGTATTAATTGAACTCTTGCACCAGGTAAGAGCTGAATTGTACAGTCAATATATATATATATATATATCAACATGCCAGCTAAAAGTTTAGAGACACCTTGATATTTAATGTTAGTTTTTTAGCTCTGTGTGTGTGTGTGTGTGTGTGTGTGTGTGTGTGTGTGTGTGTGTGTGTGTGTGTGGGCTGACCTTGACACAATCAAGCTAACAAGCTGTTCTGAGAGCTGAGAGGAGTTGAATCAACTTGCAGGAATAATAATAATAATAATAATAATAATAATAATAATAATAATAATAATAATAATAATAATAGTAATAATAATAATAATAATAATTTGAGTAAAAAAAATCTTTAAAACAGCTTAAAAATATTTTTAACTAAAAAAAACCTTCCATGAAACAATTTATAGAATTATAATTTAATTATAAAAATTATAGAATTATAATTTATTAATATATACAAGTTTATTAGGTAAATATTATAAAAATCAATCGTAAAGAAAAAAAAAATTCCAATCATGTCTTTTAATATGTAAAAGATTTTTCCATTTCCAAATGAAATCTTTTTTTTTTTTTTTTGAGGATCAGAACAAAAGTTCTTTGTTTATTTTTTTGGGGGTTTTTTTTAGGTGTTAAAATATAAATGAACTTCTACAGAGATGGGAGTTGACTCATCCCCACAGGCTGGAATAAACTATTTTAATGATGACTCAACACCAATAGGGTTAATTCAATACCTGTGATGTTACATCAATACCTACAGTCTGGAATTAACACCTATAATGTAATTAGATTTGGTAATAGGCTTTAATGTTGGGTCAAAACCAACAATCTGGAATAAACACTTGCAGTGTTGAGTCAATACCCAAACCTGGATTTCACACCTGTAATATAATGTAGTCTGAAATTATTGAAAGTAGAATAAATACTAACAGTGTTACAATTAACACTAAATTAACAGTCTAAAATGCATTTAATCTAGAATAAATAAACATTTGGAATAAACACATTTAAGACATTTAAACACCTTTTAAATAGTAATCAATACTCCAGTTTGGAATTACAGCTTTAAATGTTAAAATCAATACCCACAGTCTGGAATGAATACCTTTAAGAAGTAACCAACACCCACAGTCTGGAATGAATACCTTGAAATATGATTCAATTTATTTAACAATTTTAATGTTGGAATAAACACCTTTAACATAGAATCAATACACAATTCTGAAATTAGCACCTTTAACGTAGAATCAAAACCTAAAGTGTTAAATCAACACCTTTAATTTTGTTGGAATTGGAGTCTGAAATTAACACCTTTAATGAAGAATCAATACACACATCTGGAAACATGCAACCTTTAATATTGGATCAATACCCCCAGTCTACAATGAACACCTTTAATATTGGATCAATACCCCCAGTCTACAATGAACACCTTTAATATTGGATCAATACCCCCAGTCTACAATGAACACCTTTAATATTGGATCAATACCCCCAGTCTACAATGAACACCTTTAATATTGGATCAATACCCCCAGTCTACAATGAACACCTCTAATATTGGATCAATACCCCCAGTCTACAATGAACACCTTTAATGTTGGATCAATACCCCCAGTCTACAATGAACACCTTTAATGTTGGATCAATACCCCCAGTCTACAATGAACACCTTTAATGTTGGATCAATACCCCCAGTCTACAATGAACACCTTTAATGTTGGATCAATACCCCAGTCTACAATACTAGAATTAACACCTTTATAATGATGAATTGATTCCCAGACTTAACACCTTGACCTTCAATGCTAAATCAATACCTGTAGTCTAGAATTAACACATTTAATGTTGTGTCAACACTGAACATGTGCCTAGCTGGAAGTAGAGAGTTGTTTCAATACTGCAATAATAAACCCAACACCAGCAGGGTTCCTTTTACATCGTAGGGATACAGTGACCCTTAATATCTAAAGTGTTTATTTAAAAAGTGTTCAATTTAAGACAGTAGGTATTAACCAAACCTAAGGTGCTAATTCAACACTGTGTTCATTTAATGCCGCATGTATTGATTAAACTTAAATACAT
The DNA here is from genome assembly GCA_033459395.1 of Hemibagrus guttatus. Lineage (NCBI taxonomy): Eukaryota > Metazoa > Chordata > Actinopteri > Siluriformes > Bagridae > Hemibagrus > Hemibagrus guttatus. Next base: position 31,203,624 of record JAUCMX010000002.1, read on the forward strand.
ACGGTGATAATTCGTGGCTGTAAGATTATACCCAACACTTTAGGTGTTTATTTAAGAGTAGGTATTGAGTGAATATTAATATCCAAATTGTTAAAGAAACCAAATACCTTAGTATTAGTATTACCATGAGTAAATACTAAGAGAATATTTATTCCTAAGGTGTCAATTCAACACAATAAAAGTGAAACCAATGTTTATTAAGGTGTTAAGTGAAAGTATTAATTCCTCACTAAAAGACTAAACCCAACACTGAGTGTAAATTTCAGTTAGGTATTGAATAAACACTCATGGTGTTAACTGATTTGTGTAAGTATTAAGAGAACATTCATTCCTAATGTTTTTTCATTTAGCACAGCGAGCGTAAACTCAACACTTGTTCATTTAAGTGTTGAGTAAACATCGATCCCTGAGGTTTTAATTCAACTCTGCGGGATCAAACCCAACAGGTAGGGTGTTTATTTATTTCTCTAAGCATTAGAATACATTCATACCTAAGGTGCTAATTCATCACAAAGAGTAAAGCCAACACTTCAGGTGTTTATTCAGGTATTAATTCCTAAGGTGTTGTGTATTCAACACAGTGAGAGTAAAAGCAACGCTTGCGGTGTTCATTTCGGTGTTAATCCGTGGCTGTAAGAGGGAAATGTACGACTGCGTGGAATTCAACACCGCAGGCACTGGAGAAAGACAGTAGGTGTTGATTCGGGGGGATGAACACGGCGGGAAAGTGCAGGTTGCCATAGTGATGAAATAAATAAATCTCCGGACACGGGCGTGTATGTTGTGCTAAAAAAAAAAAAAAAAAACACACACTGGATGTATATATTGTGTGTAACGGAGGCGTGTGTGTGTGTGTGTGTGTGTGTGTGCACTCATGTGTCTTCTCCGGTGGTCATTCAGTTATCCTCATTCGTTTGTTACGGCTACACGGTGTTTCTTCGGCGGCTCGATCGGTTTTTTTCTTTCTTTTTTTTTTTGCTCTCTATCCCGCCTTATTATTTAATTTTTTTTTTTTTTTTTTTGACCCGTTAAGCGTGCAAATTCCCGGTACGCGCGAAATCTCCAGTCACACGCGCGTACGGTGAGGGAGCGAGTTAGACCGGGAGCGCGAGCAACATCCGCAACATCAGCAGCAGCAGCTCCTCGTGAGATTTCCCATACACACACACACACACACACACCCAACACACACACACACACACACACACACACACTCCTCACCTCGCTCGGCTTACTCATTTTCATATTTATTTATTTATTTATCTATCTATCTATCCAACGGTCGAGCGCGTGCGTCTTCCGTTGGGCGTTCTGGTGAGCAGCGGAAAAGACACTTCTTCCTCTGAGGCGGGTTTGTATCCCGAACCAACGAGTCCGGAGGGGGAGAAACAACAACAACAACAACAACAACAATATTCACTCCGACTCATCGGAAAGGTAAAGAATAACAGAAATGTTTGTCTTTATTTAACACCGGAGTGCCGTTTGGTCTTAATTAGGAACATCACCGCGCAGCCAGGTGCGACGCGACCGTTATTCCTTTAACGGCTGAAATTCAAATTTAAACCAAGACCAAAAACATCTCTATATAACGGACAGCGTGCTGGAAGTGTCCTAATGAGCTAAGTGCACCTGTTGATACCTAAAATGCTAACTGCTAAACTACTGAGGAGGATGTTTTAACGATTAATAACAACAACAACAACAACAACAACAACAAACTGGCGTCGAAGTGCTCTTGTTTTTCAAATTTAGCCTGGATTGCTAATTCAGTTACAGCGTATTTTGTTGTGGTTTGCTTAGATGAGGTGGTTTAACACTTTTAGCTGATGACTGAGTTGGGTTGGAGCAAAACACACACACACACACACACACACACACATTCGTGATTCACATCAGGTGTGTGTCGGCTGGTCATTAAGTTAATTAGACGGGTGAGAGAGAGAGAGAGAGAGAGAGAGAGAGAGATTGAAAAGTGAATTATGAAGATTTTGGACACTTTTGCAGTTCTAGGCCTTCTTTTAACAGGTGAGTGTAAGGAATTATGCAAATTAGCACATTTAATACGCCATAACATTAACACCACCGCTGTGGTTGGCTTAAACCAGTGTTGATTTATGACTGGTTTTTTTTGTTGTGTACTTGTTGTAGTGCAATGTTTTCATTTTAGAGTTTAATTACTCAAAAACATAGTCCCATTAACAGCTGGAAGTTCTAGTTTAATTACTGTGTGTGTGTGTGTGTAGTGAAATCTTTTTACATGGAAGACATCCCTGGCGTTAATGCTAGCAGGAGGGATTCTTCGGGGTTTCTGTAAATCTGTTTATAAGTGCAAGTCTGCATAGCTAATGTTTATGAAATGCCTTGACTATATTCCTGTACATATATTCATGATGTCAGCTGTTCGATTAAACATCACAACGATGTGCAATGCGCTATGAACCGACTCGGCTAATAAGTTACTTTCCTGTTCTCTCGCAAAAACTTTTGGCTGTGTAGGAGAAAAAAAACGAGAGAGAGAGAGAGAGAGAGATCCACATCTGCATCTGTGCATCCTTATCTGTCCTGCATCCCTTCAGTATGTGGTTTTTAATCAGCGGGAGACATTTTCACCTGAACAGATGGCAAAAAGCAAGTAAATAAATCTCCCAAATATCCATTCTGAGTGGATTTACAGGCCTGTGCTATCTTGTTTTGTTTGTTTGCTTATTTTGTCTGTAATGCGTCTTTATGACTCCGTCTCCTGTCTGTATTCCTGGAAGAGCCGTCTCGGGTCTCAGGCTGGCGAAGCAGCCCGAGGAACTCGATAGCGCTCTTCGAGGTGTTTTAAAATGGAGTTCAGACGAGATCGGCTTTATTGAAATCGGAGCGTCTCGCACTTGTAACGGCGTTAGTTTGCGCTAATGGGAGATCACCAGCTCCTCGCTGGCATTCCGACTCGGTGCCTGATGTCCTTTTGGAGGCTTTTATTGCAGCTTATCATCTTTATACTAGCTAAAATATGTGGCAGTAGGCCCGGGAACAGGTGCCAAACAGCACAATTAGGCGATCAATAAGGTGATGAAGCAGTTAGAGAGATAGTGAAGGAAGGAAGGAAGGAAGGAAGGAGTGGAAGATCTGGAGATACACAAAGAGAGAGAGACATTGTAATTAAGGATAAATGGGGGCAGGGAGACACGGGCGAACGCCTGCTGCAGGTAATTTGTTTTTATTGAATATATTTATCAACATTAAATGACTTTTTTATTTTGGGGAGAATGAAAGGAACTTCAGCCCGCGCCCGTTTGTGTACATAAATCGCCTGTTTCTCTATAGCAGAGCGCAGCTGCTGAGCTCATGAGGGCATTTTGTGCTGCGCGCCGGTTTGTTGATGGATTGCGACCGCGGCGCTCTCATCGGGATTGATTATCAATACGCGTCATTTGTTTTCTTTATTACACCTTTTCCCTCATTTAGCAAGAAACCCAAAGAATTTAATAAGATCCGTCACGCACTTCTGCGGCTCTTTATTATATCACGCCTCGCACGATCGTTTTTGCCGTCAGAAAATCCTCCTTTATTACCGTATCGTTTAGCTAGACTCGTCCAGTCTGGAGTTTACAGACGAGGCACGCGGAGGACGCCGTATTGTAGCTGACGCGCAGCAGCGTGGCTCCTGTTGACACGTGCGTCCTAGCGCTGGCGTGGCGTAGAAGCTAGCTGGAGATGTAATGAATAATGTAGATGGTTTGCTGCTATAAATGATGCACACGTGCACCAAGCATACAAATTTCATCATAGTTACGCAATACAATTGCTCTGTCTTGCATTATATAGCCTCTGTCTGTCTGTCTGTCTGCCTGCTTCACACAACCTGCTTATTCTTTACTAGAGAAGAAACTCTAGAGAAGTTTTGACCAACGACTCTGCTTCATTCGGTCATAGCGAGCAGCCATTTCTGTTACATTTAAACTTATTTACAGTGCAACATCAACCTGATTCTGCCTCTCATCTCCAGCGGTGTGTTCAACACGCCAACAATTAACACACATTCTAAGTGGAAGTGCTCAATAACAGCTCACTATATCAACGGCGATGACGAGGCGACAGAATTCCAATCACACCATAAGCCCGCTCGCTGTCACGTCACCGTCCGACGTAGCGCTCGCTTTTCTCCAACTTCAGCTAAACATCCTCGCCTGACCAGTTCGAAACTCTCTAGCCTGTTTTCTCTGAATATTCTCTTAATATTATTATTATTATTATTATTTATTTTGTGTGTTTTTTGCCTTACCTTTTAAGCTCTGCGAAATATTTTTCCTTTTTCACGCTTCCAAAGACGACTTGTTTGTCTCAATGGAGTAAACATTTATTATGGAGGGTTTGAGATGTTTAACAGAGACGCATTTCGTTCCTCATCAAGCTGAAAAGTTTTTCTGCGTGAAAGTAAACCCTGACATTTTTCATCACGACACAGGACGTAGCAAACGCATCAGTGAGTGTGTGTGTGTGTGTGTGTGTGTGTGTGTGTGCACACGCGACACACCCCGGGTAGGCGCCGCTGCCCTTTAGCGACCCCGTCAGTAAGTGTGTACATCTATAGAAGGGGGGAAAAAAGCGAGCTCTTGTGGTTTTATCCCTGGCTGCGAAGCCCACAGTCACATCGGCGTTTCATGAGTGATGCCGGGGATTAAATCTGTATCGATCACACATGTGCGCCAACCTTTAGGAGCACCTCTGAAGTTTGTTTAATTGCAGCTGGAGATATCTATAAGAGCCATGGGAGATCACTCAATCTTCTGTGGACCAGCTGCTGACTCAGGACTGCAATGTTTTAATTACGTTTCCTTAATTAAGACACTGAGGAGGGAGAGAGGAGGAGGAGGAGGAGCAGGAGGGAGAGAAAAAAGGAATAAAGAAAGCTTGTTGTAGTGAGTTCTTTAAACTTTACAAACGTGTGTGTGTGTGTGTGTGTGTGTGTGCGCGTATATATATTTATTTTTTCTTTTCTAATCCATCACTGAAACGTCTCTGGTGATATCTCGTGTTGTCTCCGGGATCCAGAAAGCGTTTGTTTTTAAAATATGTATCAGTGTTGGTGTTTGATCCGTAGCGGATGTGGCAGGTGAGCTTCACCTCGCCGACCTCACATCCTGTCATCTCACACGTTTAACCAAAATCCTGCGTCTACCCCAGCAGCCGGCGATCCCTCTAAGTATTACATAAGTGTAACAGTAATAGATTCCATTTTCTTTATTCGTTTTTGTGTTTTTTTTACTGTAAATATAACACACACACACACACACACACGCCACAGTTCCATTTCCACGTTAATATTTGACTGGGCCGGCTCTATAGCTCTTGCAGTATCAACAGCGAACACTTGTCTGTTTTTGTAGCAGGAGCTTGTAAATACACTTAAAAGAAGGAAAAAAAGACGGACAGAATGAAAGTATCCAGGTTTAGCGGGTTGAACGCGGACGGAGAATCGGTGAAGCGGACCGAAGTGGACAGTAATGCGAAGCTGATGGACAGAAAACGCCTTAACAGCCTTCACAAAGCTCTACATGACCACACACACACACACACAGACGGAGAGAGAGAGGAACTTAACCAACTCACGCTTTATATACAGACTACAGAGAAAGACCATGAGCTGAATTTCAACTGATTAATAAAATCATGCTTTTCTTATTAATTTATCATTTTTTTTCTTATTTATTTTTTTAATCTAAATAAAGGTCCCCGGTTTCCTGTTCACTGCTCTGCAGCCGAGCTCGTCTTGATGCGTCATTAACCTTCTTATGGACTCAATAAAAACAACTTTTTGTGCCTGGGGAAGGTGTGTTACTGTATAAAGCAAAATAAATTTTTTTAAATGAATTATTATTATTTGTGATATTTCACCATTTTTTTTCCTTTTAAACTCAGATCAAAATGATCGGAATGTAAAGTGTGTAATATTAAAAATATAATCATAAATATATATGAAAAAGGGTTTGTTGCAGATGCAGCAAAAGTAAATCTGCACTAATAATAATGCACTAATAATCGTGTTAAAAAAAGTTGTGTTGGACTAAAAAAATATATATTTTTAAATTAATTAATTAATTAATTAATTAATTTATTTATTTATTTATTTATTATCTTTTTGGACCTTTTTTGTGGCCTGTCTAATGCTACATGTCTGTTCAGATGGTCTTTCTTTCTTGATGTCTATAATGTACAGTATTGAAGAAAAAAACAGGTTTTGTCATGTAGTGAAATTAGTTTTAAATCAAGTTTAAAACTAAACAAGCTGCTAAACTTAATAATAAGGAGATAAATGCAATCTGTTCTACAATAAAACGTGGGAGGCTGTAGAAGGTAAAAATAATAGACAATTAATTCGAATTAATTAATAATTCTGATCTTGGTGCTGAGCCAGGTAGCTGGAATCTTCATGGTTTTTCAGAACATTTTTTTTTCTTTATGAGGATGTCTGTGTGTCCTGTTTTGTGTGTGTGTGTGTGTGTGTGTGTGTGTGTGTGTGAAGTTAAGAAGGCAGGATGGTAAACAGCTACACCGTATAATTAGTTTTGCGTATTTAGATTTGTCGAAACAAATCTATCCGTCGGAGCTCCCAGAAGACGGAACGTTCCGGAGCAGATCCCGACTCTCGGATTACCAGACAGGCGGCGTGAAATTTCTCCCAGTGCCTCCGGATCCTAAAATTGAAGGTTGTCTGGCGTTTTGCTGAAATTTATCTTATAACTCACCCCGTAATTACGCTGCTGGGGGTAAATCAGTTTCCTGATTCAGAAACCCTCAATAACCAGAGAAAATCTCTCCTCCCAACACCGAGGAAAAAAGAAAAAGATTTTTAATTTGCTTTTAGTCAGGACCTCATGTTGACAGGTTCAGCAGGTTAAACTCGGCCAAATTAGCGGCGTGTAGGTGCGAGAGATAGGGCTGCGTAGGGGCGAGGGGGTCGTGTTATCCCGCTCCAGAGCACGGATATGAACTGTAATTCTACAGAGGACACAAGCCACTGCTGTGCTGACATTTTGCTACTGGGATTAATAACTGCCCAGTCAAGTGGCCACCATCTTTCTGTCTCTGTGTGTGTGTGTGTGTGTGTGTGTGTGTGTGTGTGTGTGTGTGTGTCTGGAAAAAAAGGCTGTCTGCTGTCATTTTAAATTGTCAGTGAGCGCTGGATCACATCAACCACAGGCCTTTTCTTTCCAAAGCGTTTTCGGACCACGAGCTGAAGATGCTTTTACCTCCGAGCCGCTCCAAAACACTTCACCTACTTCATTCGGCAGGAAGCAGGGCTATTATCATCACAAGAGGAAGATGAGGCAAATCCTGCCACGTTGTTTGTTTTTGTCCACACTCCAGTGTAGCGCCAGTTGAAGAATTTCTCCACAGACACCGGCAAATAAAAATCAATATCTCAGTGTAGCCCTCGTTCCCGAATCCTCCCAGCATTCCTGACGGCAGATCGTCTAGCTGTCTCCCTCTCTTAAAATAAACTAATAAAAAGACGACCATGATTTTTCTGCTCGTGTACGAGATTCTTTTTTCGATGTCCGATTGATCGAATTGCTGAATTTGTTCACTTAAGGATTAACGAATAGACGAAGAGTCATGAAAGACACCGTTGTTTAAGAGCACACATTCCTCCACGTGGAATTTCGAACGCTTACATTCTTTCTGTTAGCTGCCAGAACCAGGGGGCTTTGATTGGAGTGTCCTTGGGACATGCAACAATGACGAGCTTCCTACGCTCGGTGACCTCGCACGTTTTATTCCGTCGTCCCATTCCGACTGACGGTTAGCGAGAATTAATTTTATTTTCATCGTATGCAGATCATCACGCGTCTGAACTACCGAACCTCATTTTGTTTTCTCTGAATATCTTCCTACTTTCAGGTGTGTAGATTTGACTGCTTATGCGTTTTTTCCCCCTTTAATTGCTGTACTACAGTATGATTGTGCGCTCGGTTTAATTTATCCTCACGCCAAGCAAGTCACGATGCGATCCCCTGCGTCCGTGCAATTTCTTTCCTATTCCGGAGAGATCCGGGAGCATGCAGGAGTGAAAATTGCCCTTGCCTCGGGTGATAATGTGCTGCAAGCGTTTCCGTTTGACATCGGCGCTCTGTACGCAGTCACTGTTGTTTCTTCGAGTCCCACGAGCTTGACCTCTGACCCGTTGGGTGGGACGGAGGGGGGTTTTGGCGGGGGCGTCGTTGCAGGGTGCCGTCTCACTCCTCCATCTTCACAGTGACTTTTCTCAGAGAGGTGAGAACCAGCTGTCTGTCACCATCTGCCTCTCCGGAGCCCAGCTGTGCACCACACCACATTCAGCTCGCTTCTTGGCACTTTTTAATGGGAAGACGCACAAAAATGAGACTGAATTAAAAGCACATAAAAAAAACGCGAGACGTCTTCCTTCCTTGTTTTCTTCTTTCCTTCTTTTCTCAAAAGTGCCAAGAAAGAGTCGCGATTGTTTTGTTTCTCAGATACAATGACAACCAAGCCGAACCAACCCAAAGAGAAGCGATCACGACAGTTAAACCGACTCGCGCTCGCTAATCTCCCGGAAAACCGTCTCCTTATGTTATTCCTACGAACAAAGTCATCGGAGGAGTAATGCCGGCTTTAATCTCTCTCGACAGGCCGGAAATTGCGCCGTCATTTTATTCATCTGCTTTGCTAGCGTCGAGGTCAGCGTTTTTTAAAAAACAAAACAAAACAGCCGTGTTAAGACCGTCGACGCAGACATACATTAACCTTACATTCCGTGAAAACGAGTATGTTTGGTAAGTTTTCGCAAGTAAATTAAATCAGTAGGAATTTTCAGCTTAAGGATTTGTGAACCGCGGGAGCCGTAATTGAATTTGGTGCGGCGAAGACCGAATCCGTTTAAAAAGATTTCGCTAACTCCGTAAAGTGGATTACACCCCGCCTCATCTCGGGACTCGCTCCAGTTTATTTGTGTAGCGGCGCACACAGATTTTGTGCAGACTTTGCATGTTCGAAGCACCGAAGCGTGACCCGAGCGCGCCGCACTTATATACGTACGTGACAAGCCCGAGCCGCTGCGCCCGGAGATTATAGAGATGAGGCGACGCGCTGCTCGCTCCACTGTGTTTACAGAACAGATCACCAGCATGCAGTCATGCATCTCTGTTCCGCTCGTAATTTTCCATAATGTGGCAAAAAAAAAAAGTTTAAGGACGAGTTCACATTGTGAATCCAGCATGCCTTTATGGAGAGCAATGCCCTGAAGGGCCCGAGCATCCCCCGGGTCTCGTTCACCTGGGAACTGTGTTTTACACTCGCTTCCTCTCATTACGCTGAGGTGTTGTGTGCACGCTTTATTTATTTATATATATATTTTTTACCTCCCTGTCCTTTGAGTGTTGTGCACACTGCGACACTTTTTTTTTCTGCATTTTAACTTTCTTTGCAAGTGACCTTCCTGCGCTTTACATCTAGCCATTATGTTTGGAGAGCAGAGAAGATAAATCACAGCCATTGTGCAGGTATCAGGTCAAATAAACCAACATGTAAAGTGTGTGTGTGTGTGTGTGTGTGTGTGTGTGTGTGTGCAGATGCCACGGCTGTGACAGATAACACCCGAGCAGTTATGACCAATATAACCACTTTCCTCTTACTGATGCATCAACAACTAAGATGTTTATGGGACTAAATCCAAAAGAGCGAGTGTTTACAAAATGGAGCATCTTCACTCCAACATTAATGGCCTTGAATATGAGATGCTGAGAACTTTACTGAAGTTTCTCCACTTTCACTCCGGGACTTTCCAAACACCAGCCTGCGTCTTCCTCGTATCGATCACCATACAGCAGACAGAAACAATCACTCCTTTATTTTAGTTCAGCAACAAAAACGCTGCTCGTCTCAGGTCCACGTTCTGTTTGAAAGACTTGTTTAGTAAGAAATGAAATTTTTTAACAATAATCACATATGAGTGGAATAAAAGGAACACTCTTTTCTCAATCTGTCATACCAACTCTTACAAAAACATCTTGTTTTTTTTCTTTTTGTTTATACTGGAATTACTTCAGCAGTCACAAATAAAGGTGGAAAAAAGCAAAAGTCCCGCCCCCATGGTCATAGGTAGCGAAACATCAAGAGCTTTGCGACAGCGCGGCATTTGGCCCGAATCCCGCTGAAGAATTAGCCACTGTTTGAAAGTATCCTGTTTTGTTGATCAGAGTTAACTGCTGTGCCAAAACATGGCCATTGCCAAGGGGGGTTTCATTCAGTAAATTGGTTCGTTTTTTTTCCCTCTTTCACAGATCTTTCATGTGCCACAAAAATCCTGTTCACTTCACTGGGAAACGTTTCGCTCTAATTAAAGAGTAACTCGTTAACGCGGCACACTCGTCCACGCTTACCGATACACTGCTGTTATTATTTTTTTATAGCATTAATTTCAGCCAAAGCTCCTACATTTAAAGGAGCTGTAAGCATTTTTTTCCCTGACTTGTCTCCAGCTGTATCGCTTAGGCACGTCGATGCTTCCCAACGATCACCGATCAATTCATTTATATCCAAACCCTTAAAAGTGATATGAATAGATGCTCGAGAAGACACAGCTAGGTAGCACACTTCTTCTTTTTCTTCTCTTAGGGCTTCATTAGCATATACACGGTTTTTTTTCCCTTCCCCACAAAGTTTCTCCCTGACCTTGAAAATGATCTGTCATGAATTTTTAAACACTTTCACTAATTACCTTCTAGTCTTGCCTGATTCGAGCATTAAAATACCAAATGTAAATGTAATAATATCCCCTACATTTTTTATTTTTTTTCCCCCAGCACACAGGTATCCAGCTAGAAATTTCCCGCCTGCCAGAGGCACCGCTCGGGCGCGTCTAGCGTAATCGAAGCGAAGCTGTTCATTCCGCGGCGAAGATCCAGAGGGTGAAGGCAACTCTGACCCGCTCTAATAGTGTCCACTTGTCTTTAATCTGCTCCCTCTCCTCCCCTCGTCCCCTCCTTCCCTTTCCCTCTCAGACACCCAGCGGTCTGTAATTACACCAGACACACAGTGGACTTTCCAGCAAAGTGGCAGCACCACGCGTGTCTGGGTTATAGAAAAGGAAATAAAAAAAAAACCTGATTCCTCGCACAGCTGGATGGAAACAGATTGTCAAAATGTCAGGCCTGTTGTCGGGTTAGTCTTTTCAAATGTCAGTTTCACAGAGACACAATCCAGCAGCCATCTCCGGCTATATCCGAGGCGGCGTAGATCCGTGTTCCGCTAGTCACGGCACACGCAGAGAGAGCGCGACAGGTCGGGAACGTGCGGCACGCGGCACATCCCGGGTCGCCTCTGGCCGTGATGCCTTTGATATTGAAGACAAAAGGACGAGGGGTTACACCAACGATCGCTATTAGAGCCGACGAACCGAAAGGCATTAGTCATCAGAGCCAGTACCCTCTCATAGCACCGTCCATTAACAGCATCAGGCCCATCCTCGTCCGCTAACGACGAACCCACCTCGTTTACATCATCCCCCGCCATCACGTGCTCCCACTTCGCTTTCCACCTCCTCCTCACTTTCCATTGTTTATGCTAAATAGTTATTAATGTTGCTCTGAGCAGCGCATCAAAAGTAAAGACCTGGAGGAACTTCTGCTCTATTTATTTATTTATTTGTTTGTTTATTTGTTTATTTATTTATTTATTTATTTAACAGACACCTAAAAAAGACTACACCACACACACGCACGGCTCCAACAACAGGCCCATTGTTTGGTACACCTGATTTTTCTTGGAGGCCCAAGCCGCTCGACGCAGGGCTATATTTCTAATTTGGACGTGAGTAATCACTGCCGGACTTGCCGAGCTAATAGCAGCCTACAAAATGAGGGAAACGGGAGCAGCTCAAATAAAGTGGCCATCTAACTGAGCCCTCAATTACACGCTACTAAAATAGATCCATATGTACAGCAGGCTCTCCGGTACGTCCTGTTCCACCGCACAGCCGCGAGCGAGCACATCCGTTTTTCACAGGACGGAAACGTGTCGTCACGGAGAAGCTTACGGAGTTTACTCAGTGTCTGTTAGATAAGTGACTCAGAAGGCTGCTGCTATCAATAATAGTTTTTTCATAACAAATAGTTGGAACAAAGTAGAAATAAAAAGCCTAAAAGCTGATTTGACTGGAAATGTATTTTTATATCTAGCATCCTCCAGCATTTTTAGATATTTTTTGATGTCATTCCATCCGCTTTAGTTGTCTGAAAAATAATTCCAGTATGATTTTACCCAAACTGCCACGTGGTACATTTGGGTTTAATTGCTAGCTACGGCGTAAGCGTCATTATTAATAGAGTCTCATACAATGGCATTAGGACCAAAGGCTTTTTCAAAACAGAAAGGTCAAGAGGTCAAGAGGCTTTATCATCATTTTTAACCATCTGTATCTGTTATAATAGAATATAGAAAATAGAAATAGAAACCAGATAGGATACGATGCCATGAACGGAGGCTGGAGTATCAGCTGATAGAGTTACAAGTCTAAAGTATAGATTATGAATAAATAATAAAATCAACCCAACACAAATTAAACCCGCTCACGATCAGGGCTGCAGGATACCGTGGAAGAACCCTGACATTGCCGTGTCTCTTGCTGTGTCGTATATTGTGATGTGATCAGATGAGATGAAAAGCTCTGTTTGGAAAGACTCACTCTAGAACGATTGGGTGAATTGGTGTATATAATAAGAATTTATAAAAAATCACCTTTTGATTTTACTCACAGCTTGACTCCACGATACTATCGTATTCATATACTACTCTTCTATCTGTGCAGGATATAAAATAAAAATATTTCCAGACAGCACGTGTTTTTTGCACTTTTATTTTTTGTATTTTATTTATTTTATTTTTTTTACAGCTGGACCTTCACTTTTCTGTATCAAGCGTCGAGGCATTTGTTAAATGTTTTTAAGTTATAACCTAACGTCATATTTCTTAGTTAATTTGCTGGTGATGTAAACATTTCCCAAAATATTCTTTTATTCCAAATTTAATTCCAGTTTTCTGCATTTCTGTTCATGTTTCGGTTTCTCCGTATGACTGGTTACCCCAGATCAGAAAGGTAGTTAAAATTAGTTAATATTTCTGCGCAAAATTCCAGCCTGTGAGATTTGTGTGAGGCCACTGGATAGCTTTTTAAAGAATTTTAGGAATTTTTTTGTTATTTATTTTTTATTTTTGGCGATTTCTTCTCCTATTAATTACAGACACTGTGGTTCTACTGCATGACCCACAAACAGGAAGTGGACAGATTTCATGTTAGGTGAGCGGTGCGGAGTGTGTTGTTGTTGTATTAGTGTATATTTGTGTTGGAGTATTTTTGGAGCATGTTTTTTTTTCTTTCTCCAGAACAGCTGTGTTTTATTATCCTCTCCATCCAGCCAGACCCTAGCTCTCCACTCCACTCTGATGAATTTAATGAGCTCGATATTTTGCTATAATTGTTCAACACTTTAGATTTCTGACTCTGGCTGCGGTGGAACTTTTAAACACGGCGTTTTCGAGTCAATGGCCGTCGTCGCGTCGCCGTGTGTTACTGCCAGGTATCCAGGCCGCTCTTGAAAAGCACTCGGCTTGCAAATCTGTAAAAATATGTATATATACATAAATATAAAATCGAGTAAGTTCAGGGACGCTGTATGAGAGCGTTGATTAAAAACTCAGAACTGGTCACGCTGCAGAGATGTGGATGAGTCCAAAGCGTTTTTTCCCCCTTCTTTTTCTGAAACTTTTGTGTCTGTCGAGTCCTCTGCTTGGTAAAGAGAAGATTTTTTTCAGTGGCTTCACAGCACAGACGCTGCTTCCGTCTGACACGCCGTGCTCGGTACCAGGCCGCTTTAAACCAGCGACATGAGTGTCTTTGATCAATTGTTTTTAAATCTGTACGTAATTTCATTTGCGCTAAATTTCCACAACTCTGAGAGCAGCCGCCTATCCTTCAGGATCGGTTTACACGACACCCCCTCATCCCCGCCTGTAACCACGTTAGGTTCCAAACTAAAGTGGTCATTAGGCTCTTTTTTTTTTTTTTTTTTTCTCCTCCTCATTCTCCTCCCCAGCTTGGGCGAGCGACGTCGGTTAGTGAAATGCTAATGCTTTTCGTCCATTTCTGTATTACTTTTCAGACGGACGGCAATGCATCAAAACATAAAGCATTTGGAGGCTCGTTAAGGGGGCATTACACGCGGTAAGGGCCGGCCGAGCGGGCCGTGGGCGAAGGGGAAAGCGATGCCGCGGATAAAGCCGCTCCGACTCGGGGCTTTGCGGTAAAACAATGCGTTGGGTCCATCACGCCGTCATTAGAGTCCGGTGCGAGCCTGAAACAGTAACAGCATCCCAGCCCTGAGTGTGTGGTGTGTCTGTGTGAGATGATGTGTCCAATCACTCCCACGGGGCGCGAGAACCAGCGCCGGTGATTTTTCACTACTTTATGGAACTTTTATCTGGAGCAGCCTCCAGCTTTAATAGCGCTACGTTTGGATTACGTTCCACCTCAGCGTGATTTAGAAAGCAGACTGACAGGAAGTTACAGCACCAGCAGAAACGTGGAAGTTTTGTCACGGTTTTAAATATTGTCGAGAGCTCAGAGAGACGCTTTACCTGCTAAACAAAATCAAGTCAAAATAGTCACGAACAACATCCCAGTGGGACGGAGTTTCATCCGGAAATCCACCTACACCGCTTGCTGTACAGCTCTACAGCATTCAGGATGATGTTCATGGTCACGACTTCCTTTTGTGTTGCTGAAAGTCACAACCGCCATTTTGTGTCCCAGTTCAGCCTGACATTAGCAGAGAGCCACATGACTACAACACCGTATGACTCGAGGAGACATTTTGTACTACTATCTATCAGAATAATGGAGATTTCTATGCATTTTCTTAGCAGGAAATGAAAAATAAATCAATAGAAATAAATAAATAAAATCACCTGTAATTTGTTGACATTAAATTAAATTTATTTTTAGATTTGACATTTTTATGAACCCTGAAACGAAAAGAAAAGAAGGGAAAAGAATTAAATATGAGCATTTGCATTTTCATTTAAATACATTACTTAAAACTGTATTTAATAACAAATAAATAAATGAATAATAATAATAATAATAATAATAATAATAATAATAATAATAATAATAATAATAATTTAAAATGTTGTATTTAATAATACATAAATAATTAAAATACACTTTGAAATAAATAAAATAAAAAGCTTTTTAAATAAAACAAATAATTAACATTTAAATGAATTTTTTATATCTAATTTAAATTTTTTATATTTATGATTAATCCATTAATATGAGTGCATAATTTTTTCATTTATAAAAAAAAAAGCGGTTTAAAGGTTTAAGTAGAAAAATGAATTTTTTTCAAAATAATTAAAAAAACAAGTTAAAATCTATTAAAAGTTTATTATATGTATAGTAGTTGAGAAATAATTATCCCAGTATCAATTTTATATGCTCACTGAGGCTTTTCCTGTATTGCAGGTCAGGGTTTAGGGCACGAGTCTCAGGAAAAAAAGGGAAGTAAAATGTACTTTTCCTCGTCTCTGTGTTGGAGTGTTTATCTTTAGTGAACATGTAAATAATTTCACTTTAAAGCTGTAAAAGTACACTGAGATGTAAGAGGCATGGATGAGGGTGGCTATGTAGGAGCGTCAGGGTTCTAACGCAATCAATCCACAATCTGCTCAGAATTTAACGTAATAAACATTCTCGAGCTCAGCTACTGCATGGAAACGCCTCGAATCCCTCGATTAGTGCAGACGGAGGTGCGGCACGCCGGATAAACATCCAGACCGAGAGTGAAAATCCAACGCAGTCTATTAACCTCGAGTCACGCTTTTCCTCTCGGATCTGTTTTGGCCCGATGGTGTCTGCTCAGAGATCGACGCTCTGCTTAACAAATTAGTGTTTTTTTCTTGATTGATCAGCATTAAACGCAAAATTCCCCCACGGTCACCTGCAGTTCTTAAAGAGCTCCTTTCCGAGCGGCGTATAATCAGCCGTCCTGTTCGAGACCATCGATTTCAGATGGCTTTTCCGTCCGACTTATTAACCGTGTGAGTGGACGTGTGAGAGGCCAGCTTTTCCTTCCTGACTGATGTTTTACTTTTTGAGTAAACCCAGAGTGTGTGTGTGTGTGTGTGTGTGTGTTTGTTTCTAAAGAGTTCTTTCAGGCCCCTGCTGTGGAGGTGTGCATAATTGTGTGTGTGTGTGTGTGTGTGTGTGTGTGTGTTTTATTTTCTCCTTTACCCAACTGCCTGGAGGTGCCTTAGCTGAGCCTTTAAGCCTTTCCTCAGATGTGTTTCCTCTGTTTTTTTGTCTGTCTTTAAGCCCTTCGGTGGGGTCATCATCACTAGCGCGAGCGTCCACTCCGTCTGCTTTGTAGTGACAGCGCGCCTCGTGTTTCCCCTCATCACAACTTCTTCCAAGCCGACACGTCTCCTCTCCTTGACTTTTCCTCCAAAACGATCCAGCTAGGATGAGTAATGGCGAGTCCATCCTCAGAGGAGAGATCCGAGCAGGCTTTTGCGGACAGCTCTGCGCCTCTGTTCAATCGCCTACTCGCCAGATTAGATTAGATTCCAAGCTCAGGAGCACAATATTTTGTTTATTGGCAAGTATTGCCTCAAATCTGGCCAATATGGCTCCCGTCGCCGTGCTTTAGCAGCCAACGCGTGTCCCTGGATTCAGTTTAAGAGCTTGTTTGTCAGCTGCTTCCTTTAGCCGAGGGAACACCAGTCACCATTAGCGTCCCTTGTGTCGGCTTCGCGTTAAAGAGCGCGCCACGTTCGGGGAGTCCGCCATAAAAACCGAGACTCCTGCGAAATCTCGCTCATCCACATGTTTTATGGCCTTTCATAAAAGTGTCATCGCGCGCTGCCGCCACCGCCGCCCTCCGCGCCCACTTGTCTTTAATTTGCAGCAAACTCGCAGCGTTTGTATCGGAAACCTTCTGCCAAGCCATCAAGGACACTCCTCTAACCTCTCACACCGCCACGCTGTGCCGTTTGATGGCTTTGATTAGGATGCTGTAAAAGATTTAAACCTTCAGAATCTCTGGAATGTCCAGAAGGGCACGTTAGAGCCTTGATTTTTTTATTTTTTTATTTATATATAAATTCATAGCTCACAAAAGAGCAGTGAATTGGACAGAGTTGAAGATAAAGGTTAAAGTTCCCTTTTTAATCATTTCCTTCACGTTTTTTTCAGTCCAAATCAGATTTGAATCGAAGCACTGCGGCGGAATCAGTCACATACAGGCCATAATATCGATCAGCAAGATTGCCTATGTTTTATTAAAGAAAGAATCTTTCTCCCTGTGTGTGTGTGTGTGTGTGTGTGTGTGTTTAAAGATTTCTTTTTTATTTATTTGTTATTACTGTGTAACAAAGCGACGTGCGATTTGCGCACTCCATGCCTCGGGAATCGGTTATTGCTCCACGGGACAGGAATTTGTTCCTGGAATCGATAAGCCATTGTGGGATTTGCTTGCTGCTCTCCACTTTAACTATAAGTGTGCAACACACCGCTTCTGATTGCTGTCATATCGCCACAGCTGTCTGAAAAGCTCGCAGGACTTTTTAGGAGAACTTCTTCAGAACTCCTGGAGCTCGGCGTCTCATCGACCTTTAAAACGTCCCGGGTTCGAAGGGATTACGCTCCGTTCAGGGAATAAACAGACAGGAAGTCGTTAAGAAGGTTTACAGTG
The DNA here is from genome assembly GCA_033459395.1 of Hemibagrus guttatus. Classification (NCBI taxonomy): domain Eukaryota; kingdom Metazoa; phylum Chordata; class Actinopteri; order Siluriformes; family Bagridae; genus Hemibagrus; species Hemibagrus guttatus. The sequence goes on from JAUCMX010000002.1 coordinate 31,221,383, forward strand.
AGGGGATAAAGGAAGAGCAAGAAAAGGGATATTTTATAAAAGAACTGTGACAAATGATTTCTAATACAATTTTCTATAAACGTCTTTCTAGAAATTATTTGAAAAAACTGATCCTGTTTTGATTTCACACACATTCACAGGACAAAATAGGATTCCTGTCTCAAAAAAATCCGGAAGTCTTGAGCCGTTTTAACACAGAAATAAGAAAAGAATGAGTACAAATCTGTGGGCAAGCCAAACACATGAGAGAAAAGCAAAATAAAGACTCATTCATGTCAGATTTCCACTTTGAAAAGAGCTCAGGATCAGAATTCATCAGGTTAATGAAGAGGCTGGTTTTAATACAAGAGCTAAGCTTTGGTTTATTTGTATATCCAACAAAAATGTACTTTTTAAAACACCTTTAAGTCAGATTTAGTGAATTTCTCAATGAAATTAGTAGTAAATTAAATGTGATGATATTTAAAATCTATTTTCTGTGCAGATCTAAGCTTCAACTAAGAAAAGCTAAAGCTTTGTATTAGAAAACATTTTTTTTAATTTTACATTTATTTAAAAGATCAAATTTAATCGAGAATAAAACCTTCATATCAAATGTCAAGAAATACGATTAACAATCTCGTGTTTAGTTTATCGGAATCTTTCAGGAGCACCAGAACGCATGCGGTGTGGCTCGACCCGGGACGGATATGCTTTATTTATTCATGCAGGTCGGCGTAAACTACAGCAGCGACCCCTGTGCTATTTTACACGTTTTATAGATTTGACATTTCACAGTCAGGGTCTCGCCTGGCCGCAATGCTGCTACGCGTTAATTCTGAGGCCAGAGATCTTCCCTCGCCAGGGTTACGGCCCATACAAGTGTATTTGTAGCGCAACAGTGAGGAACATGACACGGCGTGATAAATGGATATGTAGATCGTGTCTCTGTGCCCTATTCAGACCTCAATCTAATTGGATGCCCTTGTAACAGAGGCTTTGTGCCATTAGTCATGTATTCGCCACAGCGAGACTCGCAGACGGAGCAGAAAGGATCTCTGCCCCGACAAAGCGCCCTGCCACGCCGATTCCACGCCGGAGCTGAAGTCATCCCGCAAAATAGAGCCTGAACACGTCCCCGATCACGTCTCTTCCCCCGGCGCAGGCAGAACGAATGGCGTAACGCTCGGAGACGGAAAAGAAAAGCCAAGCGGCACAGAGGCTCGAGGACGTCCCTCACACGCCGCGTTATAGCGTGAGAAATCCACTCTCGGCCTCAAAAGCATTACACGTGGGTTTGCTGGTGTTCTTTTACACTCTTCTAAACAAACGCAACATAACGGATAAAAACGAGAGCGTAATCTCCGTCAGTCTAACAAGCAGGAGACGTCTCGGAATGCCGGCGCTGCAGCGGATACTCGGATTGATTCATCAGTCTGATGATCAGTAACGACAGATACAGAGGCTGTTCAGTTAGACCCAGACCTTCACAAGCACCTGAGAGTGTCACTGTGCTGCGTTTGTTCATCTCTCACGTTTCTCTAAAGGAGTGTGAGAAGATTAGTAGCTTAATCAGATCTCATACTGATTTATAAAATGCGGAAACTTTATTTTAGCACAATTATATCTGGAAGAGTTTACGTTAAAAATTCTGATCCAACCTCCAAGCTAAATTCTGTCTGCTGGAGAAGTCACTAACTCTGTTAACTCTTACTGTATCATATTTATTTATTTATTTTTTTAAACTTCCTTATGTTTTTCTACTTCTCTCGTGGAAGAAGGAAGCCGTCACATGCTTGTGACAATGAGGATCAGGATTTTTAACATGATGCAAAGGTCACGGCTCATTAATTTGCACGACTTTTCTCAAGTGAACGATCTACTTTTACACACCGCTCTGTTTATGTAGAGACTTTACATTTCCATGCCCTCTAATTATGATGCTGAACAAAACAAGCTGCTTTATAGGTCAGTCAGACTCCCTCTTGGACGGTCCTCAGCCTATAAAATCTGCTATGGAGTCCAGACCTTCTGCTGTCAGTCTGATCTGCTGTCTGATCCACCTGCATTGGAATAACCAACAAGGAGGAAGTAAAGCGCTGAAATATTATTGGAAAAGTTTGGAGTCGCATCTTTGTGCCTTTTCCTCCGACTCGGCTAGTTAACACGCGCTTAATCACCTTCCTGCATCCTTGTGTCGCTACGGTAACCGTCATTAAAAGAATTAGCAAGCACCTCCCACCCCAAATAATTACGTTTATCAAGAAATAAAATGTATTTAGAGTTGTAAATTCATGCATAAAATGATGCAGTGCTGTGATTACATGGTACAGTTTTTATACAGGAGAGGACAATCCCAGCTCTTCACTGAATATTTAACTGCGAGGGATTAAATAAAGAAAGGCGACAGGTCGCTGCTGTCTGAAGCGTCGGAGCCGATGTTTTTATTAGCGATCCTCGTTACAGGCGAGTTACGACCCTCATTTACAACCAAAAAAAACCCCCAGCACACCTCGACTAAACCCCACAGGCTGAAAAAAAGGAGAGAGAGATCGTCTTAATAATGACTCTATTTACAGCAAGCACAAATAAATAATAAATAAATAAATACCACAAATCACACCGCAACCCATCAAAGTGCTACAACCTTGTAGGTTTTAGAAAACATATAATCTACCAGGGGAAGTGGCCGAGTGAAGCAACATGCGCCGAGTGTTGCTTTAATGATAACAGACACGGACTTTCTATTCCCAGAGGGAAAATCCCGAGAGCTGCAAGGTTAGTGAGCAGGTGGGCCGTCTGACCCTCGGCAAAGCTTCAAAACTCCACATCACACGCCAAGCTGACTATTAGACGGAAAGGGAAAAAAAATCCTGTAATGATGCAAGCGGCGGGTAAGAAGTGCTGGAAGCCGCAGTGTGAAAGTACACGCCGTTAAGTGTTCATTTACACTTTACAGATCAGTCCAAAGCTGGAAAAGAGGCGCTGATTAAATAAAAGCATTTCCGAGGTAAGGAGTAACAGTCAATATCCAGCGCTCTGAGTCTGTGTGTGTGTGTGTGTGTGTGTGTGTGTGTGTGTGTGTGTGTGTGTGGTTATTAGTGTGAATTAGTTTTTCTTCATCTAATTAATTAGGGTAAGTCGTTTACTAATTAAGGCTCCCAAGATCTCCTTTGAATGCACTTCTGTTTGTTCCGTTCTAAATATTTAAGGATTTAAATATACTAAAGTAACCGTGTGTGTGTGTGTGTGTGTGTGTGTGTGTGTGTGTGTAAAGGCAATTTTTAGCGCCATACCAAAAGGAAAAAAAATACGGTAAATATTCTAAAATACACCGTGCAGTAATTAATTAAGTGCGGTTTATATTTGGAAATTTATCACTAATTTTTGGTTGCTAAGCAACATAATGGTAGCTTGAGCGTCTTTTTTGTTTTAAAACCCAACGCACAATTTCGTCATCGCGATGCGATCAGAGGAGCGTACAGGCTCGGGGAAATAAAAGAAAAGCTGCAGACGAGCACAACAAAGTTTTTCAAGAAGTGAAAGATTCACTTGAACCTTTTAGATCAACAAAAAATTCCGCTCTAAATAAACTTTAGAGCCTAATAACGGTGCTTTAATTCATGTTTATTAATGGTGAATGTTCTCACACTCACTTTATTTTATTTTATTGATTGATTTATTTATTTATTGATACTTTTTTAAAGTCAAACCCACTGCTGTTTTGTCTGTTTATTAAAAAGCTGAAGGAGGTTTTGGATTTGTTTGTTTTTTTTTGTTTTTTTTCCTAAACAAGTTTTTAGTTTTGTGTCCTGAAAAACTCTGATTTACTGAAGCGTTTAACATTTAATTGTTTATTACAATTTTTTAAATGATTAAAATTAAAGTCACCTGATAAAAGAAAGATGCGTAATCAAGTCACAAATGCATTTAAACTTTATGCATAAATTTGCATAGTATTACATTTGAATACTTTACATTTTTTGAATATAATATGTAATTAAGCATATTGTTTTTTTTTTAATAATTAAAAACTAAAAGCAATTAATAAATGTACTTTCAGTGATTACTTAAAGTCCAACTGTTTTCTGTATTTTAATTTTAAAATGAGTTTAATTTGAAAGAAATTTCATTTTAAAAAATATGCTAAAAAAAAACCACAGGTATTTGTTTAAATAAAATAAATAAATAAATAAATACACACATTTGTAGGGATATCTAGGTCTTTAAGTCAGTGAGAAGAGTTTTCTTTTTTTTTTTTCCATCTTGGCCATGACGGTATAATAATAAAAAAAAAAAAATCCGTTTCTTTTGAGAATTATAAATGTGTTGTAATTAAGCCGAGCTGGAAAAGACAGTTAGACTCCGTGTCTTTTTTTATTTTTTATTTATTTATTTATTTTTTTACATCTATTCACCTGTTAATCCTTCCAGTTTTTATGACCCCCGGCATCTCGTCCGACTCGTGTCTCTCATCAGCTTCCGAGACGTCCTTCGTGTCCTCGCCGGCATGTGTTTCTAGGCCTCTTGTTTAATTTCACGTCGATTTCACGGTTTGTCCGTCTCGCCGGAAACCGTCGCTCGTGAGATCAGATCCCGAGCGGAGAAGCACAGAGGCTTTGTCTCGGAGAACAGTATTGTCAGACAGGAGACTGACAGGAGACTGGAAAGACTGCGCCGAGCGTGCCCGGGTGAACATCCTGAATATTTTTTTTTTTACCTTTTCTGTTAGACTGCGATTCAGAAGCTGCCACAAAGCTGGAACAGTGAGATACACATCAACAGAGTCTGGGATCAGGAAGAGAATGGGCTTATAGATAAAACATCGGTTCAGGGCCGGAGACGAACAAAACACGACGGATCTCCAACCGAAGATTGCCTTCGTCTTACGTAAGGCTGGAGGCTTTCTTTGTTTTTGTTTTTTCCAGCACAGGAAATTACCATCCAGAAAATTGTTTGAGATTTCTTCCCTTGTTTTGTTTCACCCTGGTGCAAATTTCTCATCCCGTAGAACTTTATTTTTAAAGCTCACGATTAATAAGAGGTGAGGCGTCGACTCGGAGGGAAATCCACCCTGACATTTTAATTTAAACACGAGCGTACTCTCACTGCTGGGGAAACAAACCCTCACTCCTTTTCTCTTTTGTTATTAAATCGACAAATTAGGGAGTCGGAGATAATCGGCCGGATAGCCTCGTAATCCCAACAGCGCAGGCGGTAATGAATACAATCTCCTCTGTTTACCATGACGACAGATCGCGCGGCGTGGTCCTAGTTCCCGCTCGAGATAACGAGCGCTCGTCTTAGTGCTCTCCTGCTCCACGTGGCAGCGTGTTTAATTAAAATAACTGCTTCCTTGTGTCACAGAGCTGGGATTAGTGTCTGTGCTCCGTGTCAATCCAATTATTACTCCTATTTCAAGATAGCTTTGTGTTTCATCCCTCCATCATTCCTCCATGGGTTCTCCATCATTCTTCCATCGTCCCTCCATCAGTTCTCCATCATCCCTCTATTATTCCTCCATCGGTTTTCCATCATTCCTACATTGGTTCTCCATCATCCCTCCATCAGTTCTCCATTATCCCTCCAACAGCCTTCCATCAGTCCTCCATCATCCCTCCATCAGTTCTCCATCATCCCTCTATTATTCCTCCATCGGTTTTCCATCATTCCTACATTGGTTCTCCATCATCCCTCCATCAGTTCTCCATTATCCCTCCAACAGCCTTCCATCAGTCCTCCATCATCCCTCCATCAGTTCTCCATCATCCCTCTATTATTCCTCCATCGGTTTTCCATCATTCCTACATTGGTTCTCCATCATCCCTCCATCATCCCTCCTTTGTTGGTTCTCTATCATTCCTTCATCATCCTTCTATCGTCCCTCCATCATTCTTCCATTGTTTCTCCATCATCCCTCCAACAGCCTCCTCTCAGTCTTCCATCATCCCTTCATTCTTCCTCTATCAGTTCTTCATCATTCCTCCATCATTCTTCCATCAGTCCTCTATCACCCCTCCATCATTCCTCCAACAGTTATCCAGCAGTCCTCCATCGTTTCTTCTTCATCTTTTTATCACAAATCCAGTGTTCATCTATTGATCCTTCCTTTGTGCCTCTATTGTTTGTCCATCATTCCTCTTTTATTCCTCCATCATTTATATATTATTCCTCCATAGTTTCTCCATCATCCTTCTGTTATCCCTCCATCATTCCTCCATCATTTCTTCATCATTCCTCCACCCATCCTCCTCTATTCCATCATCTCTCGATCATTCCTCCATGATTCTCCATTGTCCACCCATCATCCCTCTATTATTTTCTCCATCTGTTCTCCCTCATCCTTCTATCGACATTTCAGTGTGAGATTCCAGTATGCTTTGCACGCGTGTCGCATCGCTCATGATTTCTGTTTCTTTATTCAGAATTGGCCACTTCTCGCTTTTTACTAGGCACACAGGAACTGGGCTGGAATACTGATCAGTATCTCAGGCATGTTGTTGTTGTTATTGTGCAT
>JAUCMX010000002.1:31232878-31312878 GCA_033459395.1 Hemibagrus guttatus
ATGTTTTCTAGAAATGAGCAGAAACCCATGAGCAGGTGAGTGACACTAATCCACAGCAGGGTCTGTGCTGGTGTGTAACTCTCTCTAAAGCTTGTTTACGCGTCGCTACGTACCTTAAATACGGATCTGTGTGAATAGCAGCGCACAAAGTGACTCTGTGCTGAAAGATGAATCTGACCACACACGCCGCAAACAAACGCTAACACAACCGAAGGCATCCTCAAAGCAATCTCATCCCGGCATGTTACAGCTCGTTACAGACGTGGTTGTTTTTTCAAACTCTGATTTTCAGATGTCTTCAAAAGCAGCAGCCTCATGGCCGCTTATATAAACGCGCCAAGTACACTCGCTGCTCGGTGGACTGCTGTGTACGGCTCGAGATGGAAAACACACTGAGAAACATCTGTGTCTTTTTCAAGATAACTTTCCCATAATACACCTGTGTGTCTTTTAAACGTGATCTCTGTAATGGCATGATCTGGGTCATGGTTTCCTAAAAAAGCATCATCATCAAGACCGCTACGTGCCTCCAGGACTGTCTCACTCTCTTCCTGTCTGTCTGTCGGTCTGACATTATTATCTCACTCTTCTATCCGTCTGACGTTCTCTCTGTCTCACGCTTCTATCTGTCCATCTGACGTTCTCTCTGTCTCACGCTTCTATCTGTCTGTCTGACGTTCTCCCTGTCTCACTCTTCTATCTGTCTCACTCTCCTCTCTGTCTCACTCTTCTATCTGTCAGATATTCTCCCTGCCTCACTCTTCTATCTGTCTGTCTGACATTCTCCCTGTCTCACTCTTCTGTCTCACTCTTCTCTCTGTCTCACTCTTCTATCTGTCAGATATTCTCCCTTCCTCACTCTTCTATCTGTCTGTCTGACGTTCTCTCTGTCTCACTCTTGTATCTGTCTCACTCTTCTATCTGTCTGACATTCTCTCTGTCTCACTGTTCTATCTGTCATACGTTCTCTCCGTCTCACTTTTCTGTCTGTCTGACATTCTTTCTGTCTCACACTCTTACATCTGATTGACATTCTCTTTGTCTCACAGACTGTCTCTGTCTGTTTGTCTGACACTCTCTCTGACTGTCTGTCTGTTTTACAAGCTGTCTGTCTCACAGACTGTCTGTCTGTCTGTCTCACTCATAGACTGTCTGTATTACAAGCTCTCTGTCTGTCTGTTTGTCTGTCTGCATAAACTGACCCTGTGGGACATACACAGTGCATAAAGTCATACAGATACAGCCTGAGAATTTGGCTTTGACGATGAGAGAGGTCAGAGGTCAGACAGGGTGGAGCTGACAGGAAGGCTATTCAGCTCATGTGCTATAAACCACTCTGTACAGCCATGCTGAGCGGAAAAGCATCTCTGAAGGAACAATAATCAAATTTTATCAGTGATAATCGATAATCCAGACAGAGCTGGCGAGAATTTCAGTGTAATGCACGGAATTTATATTACACACACACACAAACACACACACAATAGTATGATTGTGGGAAAGAAACAAGTGAGAAAGGACAAATAGAGGATAAATGTAGACGTAGGGCGACTCGCCTCCATATCACCCGAGATGAAAGAGCACATCAGGCTGTATGTTGGAACATAATTGAAGTTGCAAATTGAAAAATCTGAGACGCTCTCATTCAGAGAGAGAGAGAGAGAGAGAGAGAGAGAGAGAGAGAGAGAGAGAGAGAGATGCAAGTTCCATCTTGTGCTCTTGTATAGCTTTATTGATTGATCATTTTCACACTTTAACTTAAAAAAAAAAATGCCTCGCTGTCTGACATTCTGACAACAGGACGTGTCAGGAATCCATCCGAAAACCTGTTCTGCTAATAACAAGTGTTAATTACGCTTAATTAGATCGTTATCATGAACTAATTCTCATTAAATACTTCATTAACTGTGACAGAACTTGTGTTTTTTTTTCCATGTCTCAATAGCGTGTACGCTCAAAAGCGTGTATTCTATTCCATAAATGTTTTTTTTTGTTCATTACAGTGCATCCGGAAAGTATTCACAGCGCTTCACTTTTTTTCCACATTTTGTTCTGTTACTGTTATGTTATTTGAAATCTTTGCAAGTTTATTAAAATTAAAAAACAAAAAAAAATCACGTGTACATAAGTTTTCACAGCTTTTGCCATGACACTCAAAATTGAGCTCACTGTTTCTACTGATCATCCTTAATTCTACAACTTGATTAGAGTCCACCTGTGGTCAATTCAGTTGATTGGACAAGATTTGGAAAGGCAAACATGTGTCTATATAAGGTCCCACAGTTACCAGTGCATGTCGGTGCACAAACCAAGCCATGAAGTCCAAGGAATTGTGTGTAGACCTCCGAGACAGGATTGTATCGAGGCACATATGTGAAGAAGGGTACAGAAAAATTTCTGCAGCATTGAAGGTCCCAGTGAGCACAGTGGCCTTCATCATCCATAAATGGAAGAAGTTTGGAACCATCAGGACTCTTCCAGAGTGGGCCGCCTGGCCAAACCGAGTAATCGAGGGAGAAGGACCTTAGTCAGGGACGTGACCAAGAACCTGATGGTCACTCTGAAAGAGCTCCAGCATTTCTCTATGGAGAGAGGAGAACCTTCTAGAAGAACAACCCAACCATCTCTGCAGCACTTCACCAATCAGGTCTGTATGATGACCAGACGGAAGCCACTCCTCAGTAAAAGGCACATGACGGCCTGTCTGGAGTTTGCCAGAAGGCACCTGAAGGACTCTCAGACCATGAGAAACAATATTCTCTGGTCTGATGAAACAAAGATTGAACTCTTTGGCCTGAACGTCAAGCATCATGTCTGGAGGAAACCAGGCACCGTTCATCGCCTGGCCAATACCATCCCTACAGTGAAGTATGGTGGTGGCAGCATCATGCCGTTTGGATGTTTTTCAGCAGCAGGAACTGGGAGACTAGTCAGGATCGAGTGAATGCAGCAATGTACAGAGACATCCTTGATGAAAACCTGCTCCAGAGCACTCTGGACCTCAGACTGGGGCGACGGTTCATCTTCCAACAGGACAATGACCCTAAGCACACAGCCAAGATAACAAAGGAGTGGCTACGGGACAACTCTGTGAATGTCCTTGAACGGACCAGCCAGAGTCCAGACTTGAACCCGATTGAACATCTCTGGAGAGATCTGAAAATGGCTGTGCACCGACGCCCCCCATCCAACCTGATGGAGCTTGAGAGGTCCTGCAAAGAAGAATGGGAGAAACTGCCCAGAAATAGATGTGTCAAGCTTGTAGCATCATACTCAAAAAGACTTGAGGCTGTAACTGGTGCCAAAGCTGCTGCAATAAAGTATTGAGCAAAGGCTGTGAATACTTATGTACATGTGATTTTTAAAAAAAATAAATTTGCAAAGATTTCAAACAAACTTCTTTCACGTTGTCATTATGGGGTATTGTTTGTAGAATTTTGAGAAAAAGAATGAATTTAATCCATTTTGGAATAAGGCTGTAACATAACGACATGTGAAGAAAAAGTGAAGCGCTGTGAATAATTTCCGGATGCTCTGTAATGTGTAACTGAAATTGTCATTCAGCTCCAACCTTGTGCTTATTTAGTTTATTTTTTTACTTTGAAGTTGAACTATTACCATATTGTGGTGAGCTGATATGAACCGTGCCTTTTAGTTATTTATTTATTTGTCATTGCTGATGTTCTCACAGTACATCTTGTTCTCGGACTCACCGCTTCCTGGAGCAAACAGGTAGGCTGCCGTGGTCCGTGATGGTGTGGGTGAATGTCATACGGGAACAAGCGGCTCCTTCAGCTAATGCGGAATTTATTCATTAGTTCGAGGGAAGGAAAGCTCATGGAGATGTTTCATTAGTTTTAAAGCATGGGAAGAGTAGGAAATGTACCAGAGAACATGAGAGGTTGTAAGCTGCAGGATGTAGGCACAGAAAATACAACGAGAGAGAGTTTTTTTTTTTTTAAATTTAAACTATTTCGAATATCAAGTGCATGTTTATGAGCAGGCTAAGTGACTGCAGAAAATGCTACATCAGTGTTATTCCTTTTCCATCCACAAGGGGCAAACTGTGCAAACGTCAGTCAAACCTCCAAAAGCTAAGTTATGTTTGTCACATATACATTACTGCACAGTGAAATTCTTTCTTCGCATATCCCATCCCTGGGGGTTGGGGTCAGAGCGGAGGGTCAGACAGGATGCAGCACTCCTGGAGCAGGGTGGGTTGGGGGCCTTGCTCAAGGGCCCAATGGTGGCAGCTTGGTGGTGCAAGGGCTTGAACCTCAATCAACGACCCAGAGCCTTAACCACTTAAGCTACCACCACCCCCAAGCTTATGATTGTTTTATGAAAAGCACTACAAATGTACCTACGATGAACTAAACCACTCAATTTTAGGGGGCAATTTTATTTTGTAAAAACGTAATAGACAAATCATTTATGTTGCGAAAGAAGTTGTGAGCGAGTGGGCTGGGCCGAGTTTGCACACAGATCGTGTAAAACATTGAGCTATATCGATATAAATGCAATTGTCTCATCATATATCTCGTTTGAAAATATACTTGTATATAATTTGCCCAGTTCTAGTGGACGAGAAGCAGCCAAAAAACAAAAATAAACCTACTTCCTGTAGGTAAGTAGATACTCCTTCAGAATTCCACCCCCTGCTGGAGGATAGAGGAATTGTTTTTATTACTCGGGTTAATTAACGCAGCGAGTCAGGAGGACATGGGTTCAGGAAAACACCGCCAAAACTATTTCACACAGCAGCTTCACAGATTTATTTATGCTCTTCACTAGCTCACTATGCTTTATTGAGTTATGCTAGACCTTTTTTTTCCAAGCTAAGCAAACACTACAGCTTTAACTTATCATTCTACACGCAGCTCTCGCGCATCATTCTACATGCAGCTCTCGCACGTCATTCTACACGCAGCTCTCGCGCATCATTCTACATGCAGCTCTCACACATCGCTCCACATGAAGCTCTCGCCCATCATTCAGCATGCAACTCTCGCATATCGTTCCACACACAGCTCTTGCACATCGCTCTACACACATGCAGCTCTCGCACATCATTCTACATGCAACTCTCGCACATCGATCTACACACATGCAGCTCTCGCACATCATTCTACATGCAACTCTCGCACATCGATCTACACACATGCAGCTCTCGCACATCATTCTACATGCAACTCTCGCACATCGATCTACACACATGCAGCTCTCGCACATCATTCTACATGCAACTCTCGCACATCGCTCCACACACAGCTCTCACACATCGCTCTACACACATGCAGCTCTCGCACATCATTCTACATGCAACTCTCACACATCGCTCTACACACATGCAGCTCTCGCACATCATTCTACATGCAACTCTCGCACATCGCTCCACACACAGCTCTCACACATCGCTCTACACACATACAGCTCTCGCACATCATTCTACATGCAACTCTCGCACATCGCTCCACACACAGCTCTCACACATCGCTCTACACACATGCAGCTCTCGCACATCATTCTACATGCAACTCTCGCACATCGCTCCACACACAGCTCTCGCACATCTCGCCACACACAGATCTTGCACATTGCTCCACACACAGCTCTCGCACATTGCTCCACACACAGCTCTCGCACATCGCTCCACACACAGCTCTTGTAGAGAAGTAGGAGATATTGATCGTATCTAATGTGACTTACACACTAAACCTTGTGCGTTTGTTCACATCAGGTTTTCAGCCACGTTAAGCTTCAGTCGCATTAACGTGAATCTGAAACGGCCGAGTGTTTTCTTAACCTAATATTCCAGCGTAAGACGTCGGGCCAGGGCAACAGGGCAAGAGGAGAGCGCATTTACATTTACAGCATTTGGCAGACGTCCTGAGTAACCAGAGCGACATGCACTTAGTGCTTTATAGTCTCCATCAAAAACAGATCCTCATGCTAGAACAGATCTACAGTTCCCCTGATGCGCAAGAGTTAGTGCAGCACTGAAAGTACAGAGACATGTTCAATATGCTCGTCTCATGTAAATGATTTCTTATTAAAATGATTGTTATGCTAATTTATCCATTCACACTGTGTTTCTGTGAGATGTTAGCGGTTCTGTGAGCTGTTCTGATGTGACATGGCTGTGAGGTTTTATTTTTAGCTCCTCCTAAACACAGCACTTTCAGAAAGTCCCACAATGCAATGCAGACTCTATACGACTCTATTCCAGTGAAAGATTCAGTTCTGAGACAGATAGATGGACAGACAAATAGACAGAGAGACAGATTTTGAGACAGACATGCATATAGACAAATAAGCAGACTGTGAGACCGACAGGCAGAAAGCCTCACAGACACAGACAGCTAGTCTGTGAGACAGACAGGCAGACAGACTGGGCTAGAACAACTATGTGATTCAGACAGACAGACAGCCTGTGAGACAGACTGGCAGAAAGCCTCACAGACAGACAGGCAGACAGACTGGGCTAGAAAGACTATGCGAGACAGACAGACAGACAGCCTGTGAGAGAGACAGACAGACAGACTGGGCTAGAAAGACTATGTGAGACAGACAGACAGCCTGTGAGACAGACAGACAGACAGACTGGGCTAGAAAGACTATGCTAGACAGACAGACAGACAGCCAGCCTGTGAGACAGACAGACAGACTGGGCTAGAAAGACTATGTGAGACAGCAACCAGCCAGCCTATGAGACAGATTGTGAGACAGATAGCCAAGCTGAGCTAGAAAGACTGTGGGAGACAGTCATATTGTCTCTCTGTCAGCTTGGCTAATTAGCTAGCTGTTATTGTGGCGTTCGCGTGGAGTTTGAAGCTTTTGAAGCTGATCTGTTTGGGCAGAGTGAACAGACGAGGACGTGAGAAAACCTGACAGACCGAAACACTAAAGCGCCGCTGCATCACTCTCTTTAGGTGAGATGAAGCACGGGCTAACTCTAAACTTAAACCTGCACTGCTATCAACAGGTAGTCGAACTGCTTTGTGGGTAATGTAGGAAACTAAACCAGAGTGAAAATAGATGATGATGATGATGATGATTAAACCAACAAGATCATATGTTAATGATGAAGATTTAAATGCAGATCTTTCAAGATGGAAGGAATTTTATGCAATTATTTAGAATATATTCTGACAGTGTGACTGATTAACGATGAAGGTTCACCAAGTGAATATCAGCGATCTTTCTGCTAAAGAGATCAAACCCATTGGAGGCTTTTTATAACTGGCAGAACGTGTGGCGCTCACACCGATGCGCGAGCTGTCTCGTTATTATTCAAATGTGTTAGAATGCGAAATATTTCCATAAATGAAATCGCAGGTTTTAAAGGAATTTGACAGCTCTCGCCAGCAAAGCGTCATGTTGGTTGTCTAAGTGAATTGCAGCAGTAGATCCAGACTCTCTGCTAGCTTCATCATGAGATAAATGATAAATAAACTCCGTTACCTAAATGGAAATGCTCACCGCTGGGCTCGCAGCGTAAACCCTTAAGGAAGATTGTTTCTGACAGACAGGAAATTATCAGCTATATATCTCTATCCTTACATCAGCTCCGGATGACGAAATGCCTGGGAGCCACCGGCTAGCTGATGGGATTTGCGCAGCACATATATGCTGAAAAAATACCTAAAACGATGGTCATTAATCTCCATCTGGAATTGAATCACCTGCTTGTTAAAAATCCGATTGAACAAATATTTAGGTTTGCGTGGCCTTATATCCGGAATATTTCGGAACGTAGTTTTCCAGCACTCAGATCGCAAAATTCACGAAATTTTGAGCTTGTATGGTCTTAGAAAGAAAATAAATTAAAAATCGTACCCATTCTCACGTGTGTTTATCTCACTTCAAACTCATCCCCCAGGAACCTTCATTTTGCAAGCTATTGTCACACGCTCTTCACGGGATCGTCGTGTGCTGAGCGATTCCTTTGTCAGGAGACGTGGATCTGTTCGGTCGGCGTTTGCATCTGAATAGATTCACTTGACAAGACTGTCTTTAGAAAGCGTCTCAGATTACAGTCTTGTACGAACGTGTTGCAGCGCATTCCCATCTGACTGTGGCGAGTAAACTTCTCTTTTCACAGGCAGATCAGTTGTCAGCGCCGTGTTTTATACAATACGGCATTGTGCCAAAGTCTAATTAATTAGACACACTAAAAGAGTGGTTGTTTTGATAAACAGTAATTACCGCGAGGTTTGGCGGAAAGGGAGCGAGTGTAGACGGACTGCAGCGCCGCCGCCACCACACTGTAATTCACTTCCACCTTTGTACGGAATCCAGAGATTATTAACTGAGATACAGTATAGAGAGATGGAAGGGGAATGGACGTTTTAACAGCTGGATAGACAGAAAGACGGACTGAGAGACAGACAGAACCGGAGACCGACTGTCAGACAGACTGTGAGACAGACAGACTGTAAATCAGACAGATTGTGAGACAGACATATGGACAATCTGTAAGATAGACAAATTGTGGGACAAACTGACTGAGACGGACAGTCTGTGAGACAGACAGACAGCCTGTAAGATAGACAAATTGTGGGACAAACTGACTGAGACGGACAGTCTGTGAGACACAGATAGCCTGTGGAACAGACAGATCGAAGGACAGCCTGTGAGACAGGCTGAGACAGACAGTCTGAGAGACAGACAGAATGGGAGACAAACTCTCAGACAGACTGTGAGACAGACAGACTGAGGCACAGACTGTGAGAAAGACAGATAGAAGGACAGCCTGTTGACAGACAAATTGTAAGACAAACAGACTGAGAGAGACAGACTGTGAGAGAGACAGACAGTCTGTGAGGCAGACAGATAGAACAACAGCCTGTGAGACAGAGAGATAATGAGACAAACTACGAGACAGATGAACAGTCTGTGAGTGACAGACAGACAAACTGTGAGACAGACAGACTGTGAGAGAGATGGACAGTCTGTGAGACACTGACAGACAGCCTGTGAGACAGACATAGAAGGACAGCCTATGAGAGAGACATGTAGGAGGACAGCCTGTGAGACAGACAGCTTGTGAGACTTTGAGACACAGATTTTTAAATGGAGAGATGGGCTTTGAGACGGAAAGATGGACAGACAGACAATCTGAAACAGAGAAAAATATATATATATTTTTTTGTTTGTTCTGTGTTGTGATATCTTAGGATTGGTTATGGCTTATTTCTGTGTGTGTGTGTGTGTGTGTGTGTGTGTGTGTGTGTGTGTGTGCACTCTATGGTTATATTCCCGAATTTCCATGACTTTAATATTAACAGCCATAATGATTTCTCTGCTACCGATTTATTTATTTTTACTTCAGTTTTCAAGACTTGAATTTCAAAGAGGTGAATCGAGGCCCAGTTCATACACACACACACACACACACACACACACACACACACACACACACCCAGTAAAATAGTTCGATAACTACGATTTATTCATGCACGTTTTTCCAGACCAAAACCCACCATGAATTCATGCTCGAGTAAACTCACCTGTGTGACAACAGGAATGGAGACACACGGTTTGATGTATTGATTGACTGATTGATTGATTGAATTATTTATTTATTTGAGACTGAGATTAAGAGTCACAGACCTGGTAGCTCCAGTGTCCAGGTGAACAGGTTTGGTTTTGTGTAGATTTGGTCATCTGCAGTTTGACCAGTGAGTGTGATTGTGTTAGATACATCATTAATAGAATTCTGATATTTCCACATTTTTTGCATCGTGATATATGGAGTTATGATTTATTGCTATACCAATATCTCTAATATTTAGCTACAGGACAGGTGAGGCAGGTGTAATGCTTCAGGCCCACAACTTTTAATACGATCCCTCGAATCCATGAAGAACTCAGATAACGTTATACCTGGAAGTCCACCTCATCTCACTTCCCCCTGGCCAGAAAGCTAAAAAAACATGAACAGGAAAAGCTGTGAACAGTTTTATTCTCAGGTCTCCATCATCGCCACCAAGACTTCATGTTAAAACTAATTACATTGATGCTCACTTTCATAAATTGCTCCAAAGCTCCTGGTTACCTCACTGCACGTGACGGTATAGTTTTTCAGTTATAGAAGTAAAATGATTTATAATCTCGCTCTACACTCTCACTGTGTCAGTGACGATGAGGTTCCTCCTGAGGTTCTGAGGGATGTGATAACTTAGTGGTTAAGGTGCTGGACTACTGATCAGAAGGTTGAGTTCAAATCCCAAGTCCACCAAGCTGCCAACACTGGGCCCTTGAACAAGGCCCTTAACCTTTAAGATGAGATAAAATGTAAGTTGCTCTGGATAAGGGTGTCTGCCAAATAACCGAAATGAAAGGTTCCCTTTAGAGTCTGGTTCCTTTCAAGGTTTCTTCATCTTCTTCTTATCATCTCAGGGAGCTATTCCTCACGACCATCACATCTTTTAAGAAGGGCCAAATTGTGGTGGCTAGACCACTGGATCAGAGCATCTCCAAAACTACAGCGCTTGTGGAGCTTGTTCTTGGTCTGCAGTGGTCAGTATCTATGAAAAGTGGTCCAAGGAAGGAACAGTGGTGAACCTGGCGACAGGATCATGGGCGGCCAAGGCTCATCGATGCACGTGGGGAGCGAAGGCTGGCCCGTGTGATCCGATCCGACAGACGAGCTACTGTTGCTATAGGATGAGCTATAGGATGAGCTGTAGTAATGGTGATGCTTGATCTAGCTTTCTCAATGGAATTTATCTTTTTTTCTCTAATTTGTCTTTACCACAAGGTGTTCTCTTGTATCCTGTAGTAACGGTGAGTCTAGTGTAATTAGGAGTCTGTGTAATTAGGAGTCTAGCATGCAGAGTATAACGCTAACTCTTTCAGACATCTAGGTGACAAGTCAGAAGGACACGCCCCTTTTCCTGAGAGGTGAAAGTGGAAGGAACCCTAATTCTAACCCTCACTCTTTTTTCATGCCTTTCCCCAGCTCACACACTGTTAAGCGACTCACTGTGTGATGCAGAAATCTCGACGCTCCTCCGACTCGTAGACCAAATCACACACAGGGAACAATAATAATAACGCTCACAAGAGCCCGAGAAGTACTTTCCTCTCCCGCTCCTGCTCCTCCTGTGTCTGCTTCCTTACTCCTCGCTGATATATATGGAGCAGCATGTTTATTTATAGTATACAAATAAGAGCAAGTGATGGTCCTCGAGCGATATTCAGGCTATATTACAAAAACAATAAGCTGTAGGAGGCTGAAGGCGAGGGGTAATAATCTGCTGCTTTGCCCAGGGCCTCGCTTTCCTTATTCATACAGAGTGTTTGACATACAAGCCTCCTCATTTAGAAGTGACTCGTTGCATTCAAACCACTCTCCCACACACACACACACACACAATACATAGGGTTATCTCACAGCCATACTTTATTTCACATATGCTTGTTTTGTGTACACACACTAATTAATGTACACACTGGACAATTTACACACCATGCTGTTTCTCTCTCACTCTCACTCTCTCTCTCTCTCTCTCACACACACACACACACACACACACACACACATACCTAACTCTAACACATGCTCAGTTTATCCAAAAAGTTTGTCTTTTAATAGTCACAAAACAGCTTGACAAACATCAGCACATAGATTTCAGTCCCTGATGAACAATCCAGAGGTGTCAGCGACGTGGTGAAAAACTCCCCGAGACGACTCCAGGAAGAAAACGCTCCTCCACTGGCTGTCTAACGTCCAAAACGATTCCCTTTATCCCAAACCTAGTCGATCAGCCAGGACGTGTTAGCTGTCTGAAGAAGTTCTTCTTCTTTAGTCAGACTTGAAACAACAACATTAAAAAAAATATGCAAATCAGAACTACATATGCCCACAAAACCCCGCCTTCACATGTTAGACCACGCCCTCTACCTGGATCTGAGATCAGACTCTGTGATAAACAAGGAAGTGACGGAGCTGTGAGTGTTTTTTGAACAATTTCTTTGGATAAACACCAACACACACACACACACACACATAGAAAAAATGACATGTATGGTTAAAAAACATTAAGCCTTTATCCTCTGCATTTTACGCCTTGCCGCTGTAATTAAAGTTTAATCAATCTCGGATTTGACCTCGTTTTCCAGCTTACCTTTCAGAGCTTAACCACTGAGAAAAATATCAGGCGAGACGTCTCAGTTTAGACAGGCACGGAGGAAATGCGTACTTTTGTAGCACCAAAGCGATTAACACAATTATTCTTCCGTTTTTTTTAGCTTTTATTAAAATTTACACAGTTTAATATCTCAGTGTACTCTGAAATCAAAGCATATAGAACAAATAAACAATTGGACGTATGAAAGAAATGATGTTTAACAGAATTGAATCTAAACCTTTGGCTCATCAAAGTGCTAGCAGATATAACAGCCGAGCTAACCTTTAGCAGATTTAACAGCCGGACACACTCGTGGTATCAAATCAAATCCTGTTTGGAAAGTTCTTCCCAACACTGTTGTAGAAGTTCCCACAAACGTGTCGCATGTTTTCCTGTCCAGTTCATCCCAATCCACCTCAGTAGGGTTTAAGTCTGGAGGCTGTGCTGGACATTCAATGCTAGTATCTCGGTCAACTTTTCTTATTGAAGGATGAGAAAAGAGGGTATTGGATGCTGCTGCACAATGCTGTAATAGTCTTGGATCAGTTTGCCACTCACTCACCGACTCTGGATCCAGCATAAGGGCTTCAGACCATCACGCTTCCTCCTCCAAGTTTGACAGTTGGTGTGACACACACCTTCCTTTCCTACTCGACAGTGTAAAAAACCCTGTGTGATGAAACCAAGATTTCAAGACCTTCTCCCAGCCTTCAGTAGTCCACTGGCAGTGCTCCATGGCCCAGGCAAGCCTCTTTTTCTTCTTTTGCCATCTTAGTAATGGCTTTCTTGCTGCCAGTTGACCTGTCAAAGCTGCAGCTTCTCTTCACAGTTGAAACTGAGACTTGCTTACTTCCACCGGTCTTAAGCTCTGCTTGAAGCTGTTGTCCTGTGAGCTGCCCATCACGCAAGCTGTTGACTCCTTCTGATTCTGTTGTGGCTTTGGGTCTGCCAGACTTCTTCCTGTCAGAGTTATCTCCAGTTTCCAAGCGCATGTTGATGGTGTAGGAAGCTGTTCTCACTGACACCTCACAGGTTTTTTTGGAATTTCCCTAAATGAAAGATTTTTAAAGGTTATAATGGTCTGTCCATCTTCCTCTCTCCCTCTTTCCTTCTTTACCTCTTTTCCTTTCCTCACCATTATGAGAGCAATATACTCCTTCCTGCAGTACAAATATCACTTAAGACACAGCTTTTATACCGACAGAGGGTTTGTAAGGAATCAAAAAAAGTTGTAGAAATTGTGAACATCAACGCTCACGGCTTAATTTATTTCCATTGCTGCAGAACAGCTCTAAGATTTTAACCCGTTACTTCTTCCCTAAAAATGCCTTTTTTTACATTATTTTTCACTTTTTGGTAAACTAAACTTCTCTTCTTTTCATCTCTGGCAGTTTAGCGCTAACATTTTGTACAATTTCAGGCTATTCACTGGACTTGAGCTGCTTAAATTTCAATAAAAACTGAAAAATGAGGAGTTTTGAAACTTTTGATGGGTAGTGTGTGTATATATAATATTTAACGCTATATCCTGTGCATTGAGTCTTAAAAACATATTCTATGGTGTTGTGTAGATAGTGTATAGCGTTAGACACAAACACACAAACACACACACACACACACACACACACCACACCACACCAAAAGCTTTTACTCATTACTGCACACAGTCTCTCTGTTTTTCTCTCACCTCTCGCATTCTCTCCCTCTCTCTCTCTCTCTCTCTCTCTCTCTCTCTCGGTCTGTCTGTCTGCATTGGTGTTGAGAGCACTCTGGGGCGAGAAAGCACGATTGCTCATCCTCCACTTGTTTATCCTGTAATCCTCTCAGGGTTTCTGTTGCATTGATAAATTTTGTGTTTCCACCAGCATTGTGTCTCACTGCTCAATAGCAGAGCAGACAGCCTGGGACTCCACCTGCACTGAGCCATCACAGCATCGGATCAATGCACACACACACACACACACACACACACACACACACACACACACATACACAGCTTTTATGTTTAACACCTTCGGGACACACAAACATCCCTCAACTGCTGCTGCTGCTCTTCAGGCAGGGAACGGTTTTCCAATACTAGCTCACTTAATGCCATTCAAATACAGCGGGGATACCGATGGTTTTAAACCAATCATACAACTCGCACAACAATCTCATCTCATCTCATCTCATCTCATCTCATAGTTATCAAGTGCCACCTTACATGTAGACACGTTCATTTAGCGGTGATGACCCAGAATCCCGCTCGAGCATACCGACAGCCCTTTGGGAAGTGGCTTCCTTTGGTGCTTCTGGGAATTTAGTAACTCGCAAAAACTTCCACTCGCCAGTACAGAGCTGCGGATGAACTCTAGTACTACAGTGCATAGTGTTCATAGAAAGCACTCCTGTCTCCATTTCCCAGAGGCAATGTTCGCAGAAGTCTTACCCAGCGCTGTGTGTGTATGTTTGTAACCCTCTGGAGTCATAGTTACCACTGGTGATGGGGGGGAAAAGTAACATAGAGGCACTTTTTTCAGCTTTTGTTATGTTATACAGTGAAAACTCGGCATATGGATGTCCTCCCTTACAAATTTTCACCACCTTATGAATTGAAATTTTGCAAGAAATTTTCATCTGCATTCGAAGCATTTTCAACAAACGGACCGAACGTAGCTGTTCCAAACTTGATTGCGTCGGTGGAAAGCCAAGCGAAGACAACCGAAGCGACTTCCTGTGAGGAGCCTTGACATGGAATGCTTGGCTTGGGTCAGTTTTTTGTAAGCAGCCATACAGTTTACATACACTTCGTATTGGTCATATTGATCATATTTTTTGGGCGGCTGCAACGGATTATCTGCATTTACATTATTTCTTATGAGACAATTTGTTTCACAATACAAATTTTCACCTTAAGAACTCGCCTCTGGAACAAATTAAATTTGTATGCCGAGGTTCCACTGTATTTCCACTGTTGTATCCATTTATACATGCATACATATGTGTGTATGTGGAGTTTAAATAAAAATTTAATCAAGTCCTAGATGTGAATGCAAATAAACGATAAACATTCTCCTGCAAATTGCACCTGGTGCATTTGCTTAGGAAAAGTTTCATGCAGCAATTATAGTGAAAGTGAAGGAGCTTCCTAAAGTTCTCAGCATTAATAAACAACCCTGATATTGAAAACTTCACAGAGCCAAAGCATAGAGCTTAAAGATTCCTGTCAGGACGTTGTCTTTCATGATATGTAGGTGGAAAGTTCATAGAACTGCAAACTAGTCATTCTCTGAGCTATGCTGGATTTCACAACACGCTGTCAGACTGATGATTAAAGAAGATAAGAGATAGAGCTGTAGGACGACCTGGAAGCAGCAGGTATACCCAGAACAATAAGGAGTAAACTGAATCGCTGTCATCTCTATATAAATATATAGAGATGAATACGAACAATATCACTCTGGTCAGTTGAAACAGAAATAGAACTTATTTGCAGTAATTCAGGTGGTCATGTTTGGAGAAAGACGTTTGTACATATTATCCTAAGAACAAGTACACCAAACTTGGAGCGAAGCATGACAATGGGAGCATCATGATATTGGGGCTTTATGTGTTATTGAAGGAGGAATGATGGAGTAGAATTAAATCTCATTAACAAAGAAACTTAATCTGACAAAAAGATTAATGTTTCGATTTTTTTAATGATTACAATTGTAACCCTGATCTCAGCCAGAAAAGGCAGCCAGGAACCAGATCCCACCCAACATTCATAGCCAGGAACCAGATCCCACCCAAGATGCAAAGCCAAGATCAAGGATCCCACCCAAAATGCACATCCAGGAACCAGATCCCACACACAATGTACAGCCAGGAACCAGATCTCACCCAACATTCATAGCCAGGAACCAGATCCCACCCAAGATGCAAAGCCAAGATCAAGGATCCCACCCAAAATGCACATCCAGGAACCAGATCCCACACACAATGTACAGCCAGGAACCAGATCTCACCCAACATTCACAGCCAGGAACCAGATCCCACCGAAAATATACAGCCATGAATCAGATCCCTCCGACAATGTACAGCCAGAACCCAGATCCCACCAAAAATGTACAGCCAGGAACCAGATTCCACCCAATATGTAAAGCTAGGACCCAGATTCCACCCAATATTTACAGCCAGGACCCAGATCCCACCGAAAATGTACAGCCAGGAACCAGATCCCACCCAAAATGTAAAGCTAGGAACCAGATCCCACCCAGAATGTACAGCCAGCAACCAGATCTAACCCAAAATGTACAGCGAGAAACCAGATCCCACCCAGGATGCACATCCAGGACCCAGATCCCATCCAGGAAGCACAGCAAGGAACTAGATCCCACCCAAAATGTACAACTAGGAACCAGATCCCACTCAAAACATACAGCCAAGAACCTGATCCCACCCAAAACGTAAAGCTAGGACCCAGATCCCACCGAAAATGCACAGCCAGGAACCTGATCCCTCCGAAAATGTACAGTCATGAACCAGATCCCACCCAAAATGTAAAGTTAGGACCCAGCGCCCACCGAAAATGTACAGCCAGGGACCAGATCCCACTGAAAATGTACAGCAAGAAACCACATCCCACCAAAAATGTACAGCCAGGAACCAGATCCCACCCAAAATGTAAAGCTAGGACCCAGATTCCACCAAAAATGTACAGCCAGAACCCAGATCCCACCAAAAATGTACAGCCAGAACCCAGATCCCACCAAAAATGTACAGCCAGGAACCAGATTCCACCCAATATGTAAAGCTAGGACCCAGATCCCACCCAGAATGTACAGCCAAGACCCAGATTCCACCGAAAATGTACAGCCAGCAACCAGATCACAGCCAAAATGTACAGCTTGGAACCACATCCCACCCAGGAAGCACAGCCAGGACCCATATCCCACCCAAAATTTACAGCCAGGATCCAGGATTTCACCTAGAATACATGCCCAGGATCAAGTTCCCACACAAGACGCAGATCTCACCTGGGAAGCTCAATCAGGACCCAGCACAGCCAATAGGACTCGTTCCCGCTTGTGGCTGCTCTATTGTCTGAGTTTGAACACATGATCTTTGGACAATAAGGCTGTTCTGTTGCATCACATGGGAGTACAAAACACACACACACACACACACACACACACACACACACACACTGCAGCTGCATGATACCGTGAGTGTCAATTAATATTGTTTCACAAAGACAGCATTACTATTCTATCATAATTAGAAAATACAGTTATGTCATCATTATCATGAAGGTGGAACAGCGGAACGGTCATGAAGGTATTTTATGGCAACTTTATGCTAAGATTGATGCTAATTACCATGCATGCTGCACGCCTACGTTTAAGCCAGATGACCTAATTCAAACATAGGGGTTCTGCAGCGTTTTTAAGATGAATATAAGCAGCTCGTTTAGAATCAGATTTTATTTTATTTTTGAACGGAAAAAACCTACACACATGTAAACCCAAACACAGTATGGACAGCGTCAAGAGGTTCAGCGCTAAGCTTAAATATTCGTTTCATATATTCAGTTCTTCTTTTAGACAAGGACTGGTGCTTATTTTAACAATATTATGGATATATTCTTTGACAACTGTTTTTTTCACCTTCCATCATGCATTTCTTATCTCCTTGTCTGCTTTACCTTTCAAAATCATATGCGCATACTACATTATGCTTAGCATCACTGTTCCACGCAGTGTGTGTGAGGGATTGTCATTGGTTAGTTAGAGACTCGGTTTGTTTGTGTGTCCACCGGTGCCTACATTCATTCTCTATCGAGACCTTTGTGAAGCGAGCGATTTATTCTATTTTGGAGATTTTGCATCTTTTGACCTCGATGAAACAGTAACAATCTTAATAAGCAGTAATTTTTTTTTCTTCCTCTGTTTAAATCCACCCACCTAATCTGCGTGGACTGTTTTACTGTCCCTGCGGGGACCGGGCATCTTCTGTGTGGGCGAAAAAGGAAGAAGGTTTTTTTTTTTTCCTGATTAGGTTTGAAAAGCTGAAAATGAAAAATGTCCCTTTTGGTTATTGGGGTTAAGGTTACAATGGGGTCTGGGTATTTATGAGTGCTCCAACTACAGGACCGCGCAGGTCATTTAAAAGTGGAGAATGAAAAGTAAGAAAGTAAATAAAATTAATAAATTAATAAATAAACGCTGAATTTGTTTGAGATTCACTCACAGATTCCTGCACATGCCTGATGGAGGCTTGTAGTAAAAAGGCAGGTCAAAGTTTATTAAAGGAAATCGAGAAAACGTGTAGCAAAAAACCAAAACAAAATCAAGGACAAATGTGTAGTCAAGAGACGAGAAAACAGCAACACATCCAAAAATCAGAGAGCAAGACAGATCAAAACATCAAAACACACACACAGAGGACTGGTACGTACAGATTGGGTTTCAAATATATACAGATTGTGTTGACGTTGTGTACAGATTGGGTTCAGAATGTTTACAGATTGAGCTGAGATTGTGTAATCAGATTGTGGACAGAGTGTGTGTTCAGATTGGACAGATTGTGTGTTTAGATTGAATACAGATTTGTATTCAGATTGTGTTCAGGTTGTATTCAGATTGTGAACAGATGGTGTACTCAGATTGTGTATTCAGATTGTGTTCAGACTGTGTTTAGATTGTCTTCAGATTGTGTACTCAGATTGTGGACATATTGTGTACAGACTGTGTACTCAGATTGTGTTCAGACTGTGTTTAAATTGTGTATTCAGATTATGTTCAGATTGGGTTCTCAGATTGGGTTCAGATTGTGTACTCAGATTGTGTATTCAGATTGTGTATTTAGACTGTGTTCAGATTGTGTACTCAGATTGTGTACTCAGATTCGCAGATTGTGTTCAGATTGTGTACTCAGATTGTGAACAGATTGTGTATTCAGACTGTGTACAGATTGTGTATTCAGATTGTGTACTCAGATTCGCAGATTGTGAACAGATTGCATATTCAGATTGTGTTCAGATTGGGTTCTCAGATTGGGTTCAGATTGTGTACTCAGATTGTGTATTCAGATTGTGTATTTAGACTGTGTTCAGATTGTGTACTCAGATTGTGTACTCAGATTCGCAGATTGTGTTCAGATTGTGTACTCAGATTGTGAACAGATTGTGTATTCAGACTGTGTACAGATTGTGTATTCAGATTGTGTACTCAGATTCGCAGATTGTGAACAGATTGCATATTCAGATTGTGTTCAGATTGTGAACAGATGGTGTACTCAGATTGTATAATCAGATTGTGGACTGATTGTGTACTCAGATTGTGTGGACATATTGTGTACAGACTGTGTACTCAGATTATGTTCAGATTGTGTATTCAGATTATGTTTAGATTGGGTGGAGATTGTGGACAGATTGTGTTCAGACTACGTACTCAGATTGTGTTGAGATTGTGTTGTGATGGTGTAAGATGTAGAAAGTGAAGTTTGGTGCAAAGGGGACATTTTATCATATGTAAATATTTCTGCTCCCTTTGTTAAAACTCTTAATATAATTTTATTAGCTGATTGTCATCCTTTTTTTTAATGATTTAAAAATAGATCCCTGATCTGTCGATACAACACGACTGCCTCAGACCGGATCTGAACTTTTACGGTCGTGTGAAACGCGAGCTGGACTGTAGGATTATCAGCAGAAGTCATAGTGTACAGGACTGTACCGCTGTACATGACATTAGCGCTGTAAGGGTTTGTGTAGCGTACATGACATTAGCGCTGTAAGGGTTTGTGTAGCGTACATGATGTTACAGCTGTAAGGGTTTGTGTAGTGTTCATGACATTAGCGCTGTAAGGATTTGTGTAGTGTACATGACATTAGCGCTGTAAGGGTTTGTGTAGTGTTCATGACATTAGCGCTGTAAGGGTTTGTGTAGTGTACATGATGTTACAGCTGTAAGGGTTTGTGTAGTGTTCATGACATTAGCGCTGTAAGGGTTTGTGTAGTGTACATGATGTTACAGCTGTAAGGGTTTGTGTAGTGTACATGATGTTACAGCTGTAAGGGTTTGTGTAGTGTACATGATGTTACAGCTGTAAGGGTTTGTGTAGCGTACATGACATTAGCGCTGTAAGGGTTTGTGTAGCGTACATGATGTTACAGCTGTAAGGGTTTGTGTAGTGTTCATGACATTAGCGCTGTAAGGGTTTGTGTAGTGTCATGATTTACGCTGTAAGGGTTGTGTAGGTCATGACATTAGCGCTGTAAGGGTTTGTGTAGTGTCATGATTAGCTGTAAGGGTTTGTGTAGTGTACATGATGTTACAGCTGTAAGGGTTTGTGTAGTGTACATGATGTTACAGCTGTAAGGGTTTGTGTAGTGTACATGATGTTACAGCTGTAAGGGTTTGTGTAGTGTACATGATGTTACAGCTGTAAGGGTTTGTGTAGTGTACAATGATGTTACAGCTGTAAGGGTTTGTGTAGTGTTCATGACATTAGCGCTGTAAGGGTTTGTGTAGTGTACAATGTGTTACAGCTGTAAGGGTTTGTGTAGTGTTCATGACATTAGCGCTGTAAGGGTTTGTGTAGTGTACATGACATTAGCGCTGTAAGGGTTTGTGTAGTGTTCATGACATTAGCGCTGTAAGGGTTTGTGTAGTGTACATGACATTAGCGCTGTAAGGGTTTGTGTAGTGTACATGACATAAGCGCTGGGTTTGTGTAGCGTACATGATGTTACAGCTGTAAGGGTTTGTGTAGTGTTCATGACATTAGCGCTGTAAGGGTTTGTGTAGTGTTCATGACATTAGCGCTGTAAGGGTTTGTGTAGTGTACATGATGTTACAGCTGTAAGGGTTTGTGTAGTGTACATGACATTAGCGCTGTAAGGGTTTGTGTAGTGTACATGATGTTACAGCTGTAAGGGTTTGTGTAGTGTACATGATGTTACAGCTGTAAGGGTTTGTGTAGTGTACATGATGTTACAGCTGTAAGGGTTTGTGTAGTGTACATGATGTTACAGCTGTAAGGGTTTGTGTAGTGTCATGACATTAGCGCTGTAAGGGTTTGTGTAGTGTACATGATGTTACAGCTGTAAGGGTTTGTGTAGTGTACATGATGTTACAGCTGTAAGGGTTTGTGTAGTGTACATGACATTAGCGCTGTAAGGGTTTGTGTAGTGTACATGATGTTACAGCTGTAAGGGTTTGTGTAGTGTACATGACATTAGCGCTGTAAGGGTTTGTGTAGTGTACATGACATTAGCGCTGTAAGGGTTTGTGTAGTGTACATGATGTTACAGCTGTAAGGGTTTGTGTAGCGTACATGACATTAGCGCTGTAAGGGTTTGTGTAGTGTACATGACATTAGCGCTGTAAGGGTTTGTGTAGCGTACATGATGTTACAGCTGTAAGGGTTTGTGTAGTGTACATGACATTAGCGCTGTAAGGGTTTGTGTAGTGTACATGATGTTACAGCTGTAAGGGTTTGTGTAGTGTACATGATGTTACAGCTGTAAGGGTTTGTGTAGTGTACATGATGTTACAGCTGTAAGGGTTTGTGTAGTGTACATGATGTTACAGCTGTAAGGGTTTGTGTAGTGTACATGATGTTACAGCTGTAAGGGTTTGTGTAGTATACATGATGTTACAGCTGTAAGGGTTTGTGTAGTGTACATGATGTTACAGCTGTAAGGGTTTGTGTAGTGTACATGATGTTACAGCTGTAAGGGTTTGTGTAGTGTACATGACATTAGCAGCTGTAAGGGTTTGTGTAGTGTACATGATGTTACAGCTGTAAGGGTTTGTGTAGCGTACATGATGTTACAGCTGTAAGGGTTTGTGTAGTGTACATGATGTTACAGCTGTAAGGGTTTGTGTAGTGTACATGATTTACAGCTGTAAGGGTTTGTGTAGTGTACATGATGTTACAGCTGTAAGGGTTTGTGTAGCGTACATGATGTTACAGCTGTAAGGGTTTGTGTAGTGTACATGACATTAGCGCTGTAAGGGTTTGTGTAGCGTACATGATGTTACAGCTGTAAGGGTTTGTGTAGTGTACATGATGTTACAGCTGTAAGGGTTTGTGTAGTGTACATGATGTTACAGCTGTAAGGGTTTGTGTAGTGTACATGACATTAGGCTGTAAGGGTTTGTGTAGTGTACATGATGTTACAGCTGTAAAGGTTTGTGTAGTGTACATGATGTTACAGCTGTAAGGGTTTGTGTAGTGTACATGATGTTACAGCTGTAAGGGTTTGTGTAGTATACATGACATTAGCGCTGTAAGGGTTTGTGTAGTGTACATGATGTTACAGCTGTAAAGGTTTGTGTAGTGTACATGATGTTACAGCTGTAAGGGTTTGTGTAGTGTACATGACATTAGCGCTGTAAGGGTTTGTGTAGTGTACATGACATTAGCGCTGTAAGGGTTTGTGTAGTGTACATGATGTTACAGATGTAAGGGTTTGTGTAGGTTATGATGTAGCTGTAAGGGTTTGTGTAGTGTACATGATTTACAGCTGTAAGGGTTTGTGTAGTGTACATGACATTAGCGCTGTAAGGGTTTGTGTAGCGTACATGATGTTACAGCTGTAAGGGTTTGTGTAGTGTTCATGACATTAGCACTGTAAGGGTTTGTGTAGTGTGCATGACATTAGCGCTGTAAGGGTTTGTGTAGTGTACATGATGTTACAGCTGTAAGGGTTTGTGTAGTGTACATGACATTAGCGCTGTAAGGGTTTGTGTAGTGTACATGATGTTACAGCTGTAAGGGTTTGTGTAGTGTACATGATGTTACAGCTGTAAAGGTTTGTGTAGTGTACATGATGTTACAGCTGTAAGGGTTTGTGTAGTATACATGACATTAGCGCTGTAAGGGTTTGTGTAGTGTACATGATGTTACAGCTGTAAGGGTTTGTGTAGCATACATGATGTTACAGCTGTAAAGGTTTGTGTAGTGTACATGATGTTACAGCTGTAAGGGTTTGTGTAGTATACATGACATTAGCGCTGTAAGGGTTTGTGTAGTGTACATGATGTTACAGCTGTAAGGGTTTGTGTAGTGTACATGATGTTACAGCTGTAAAGGTTTGTGTAGTGTACATGATGTTACAGCTGTAAGGGTTTGTGTAGTATACATGACATTAGCGCTGTAAGGGTTTGTGTAGTGTACATGATGTTACAGCTGTAAGGGTTTGTGTAGTGTACATGACATTAGCGCTGTAAGGGTTTGTGTAGCGTACATGATTTTACAGCTGTAAGGGTTTGTGTAGTGTACATGATGTTACAGCTGTAAGGGTTTGTTTAGTGTACATGACATTAGCGCTGTAAGGGTTTGTGTAGTGTACATGATGTTACAGCTGTAAGAGTTTGTGTAGCGTACATGATGTTACAGCTGTAAGGGTTTGTGTAGCGTACATGACATTAGCGCTGTAAGGGTTCGTGTAGTGTACATGATGTTACAGCTGTAAGGGTTTGTGTAGTGTACATGATGTTACAGCTGTAAGGGTTTGTGTAGTGTTCATGACATTAGCGCTGTAAGGGTTTGTGTAGTGTACATGATGTTACAGCTGTAAGGGTTTGTGTAGTGTACATGACATTAGCGCTGTAAGGGTTTGTGTAGTGTACATGATGTTACAGCTGTAAGGGTTTGTATAGCGTACATGATGTTACAGCTGTAAGGGTTTGTGTAGTGTACATGATGTTACAGCTGTAAGGGTTTGTATAGCGTACATGATGTTACAGCTGTAAGGGTTTGTGTAGTGTACATGATGTTACAGCTGTAAGGGTTTGTGTAGTGTACATGACATTAGCGCTGTAAGGGTTTGTGTAGTGTACATGATGTTACAGCTGTAAGGGTTTGTATAGCGTACATGATGTTACAGCTGTAAGGGTTTGTGTAGTGTACATGATGTTACAGCTGTAAGGGTTTGTATAGCGTACATGATGTTACAGCTGTAAGGGTTTGTGTAGTGTACATGATGTTACAGCTGTAAGGGTTTGTGTAGTGTACATGACATTAGCGCTGTAAGGGTTTGTGTAGTGTACATGACGTTAGCGCTGTAAGGGTTTGTGTAGTGTACATGACGTTAGCGCTGTAAGGGTTTGTGTAGTGTATATGATGTTACAGCTGTAAGGGTTTGTGTAGTGTACATGATGTTACAGCTGTAAGAGTTTGTGTAGCGTACATGATGTTACAGCTGTAAGGGTTTGTGTAGTGTACATGACATTAGCGCTGTAAGGGTTTGTGTAGTGTACATGATGTTACAGCTGTAAGGGTTTGTGTAGTGTACATGACATTAGCGCTGTAAGGGTTTGTGTAGCGTACATGATGTTACAGCTGTAAGGGTTTGTGTAGTGTACATGACATTAGCACTGTAAGGGTTTGTGTAGTGTACATGATGTTACAGCTGTAAGGGTTTGTGTAGTGTACATGACATTAGCGCTGTAAGGGTTTGTGTAGTGTACATGATGTTACAGCTGTAAGGGTTTGTGTAGTGTACATGATGTTACAGCTGTAAGGGTTTGTGTAGTGTACATGATGTTACAGCTGTAAGGGTTTGTGTAGCGTACATGATGTTACAGCTGTAAGGGTTTGTGTAGCGTACATGACATTAGCGCTGTAAGGGTTTGTGTAGTGTACATGATGTTACAGCTGTAAGAGTTTGTGTAGCGTACATGATGTTACAGCTGTAAGGGTTTGTGTAGCGTACATGACATTAGCGCTGTAAGGGTTTGTGTAGTGTACATGATGTTACAGCTGTAAGGGTTTGTGTAGTGTACATGATGTTACAGCTGTAAGGGTTTGTGTAGTGTTCATGACATTAGCGCTGTAAGGGTTTGTGTAGTGTACATGATGTTACAGCTGTAAGGGTTTGTGTAGTGTACATGACATTAGCGCTGTAAGGGTTTGTGTAGTGTACATGATGTTACAGCTGTAAGGGTTTGTATAGCGTACATGATGTTACAGCTGTAAGGGTTTGTGTAGTGTACATGATGTTACAGCTGTAAGGGTTTGTGTAGTGTACATGATGTTACAGCTGTAAGGGTTTGTGTAGTGTACATGATGTTACAGCTGTAAGGGTTTGTGTAGTGTACATGACGTTAGCGCTGTAAGGGTTTGTGTAGTGTACATGATGTTACAGCTGTAAGAGTTTGTGTAGCGTACATGACATTAGCGCTGTAAGGGTTTGTGTAGTGTTCATGACGTTAGCGCTGTAAGGGTTTGTGTAGTGTACATGATGTTACAGCTGTAAGGGTTTGTGTAGCGTACATGATGTTACAGCTGTAAGGGTTTGTGTAGTGTACATGACATTAGCGCTGTAAGGGTTTGTGTAGTGTACATGACGTTAGCGCTGTAAGGGTTTGTGTAGTGTACATGACGTTAGCGCTGTAAGGGTTTGTGTAGTGTACATGATGTTACAGCTGTAAGGGTTTGTGTAGTGTACATGATGTTACAGCTGTAAAGGTTTGTGTAGTGTACATGATGTTACAGCTGTAAGAGTTTGTGTAGCGTACATGATGTTACAGCTGTAAGGGTTTGTGTAGTGTACATGACATTAGCGCTGTAAGGGTTTGTGTAGTATACATGATGTTACAGCTGTAAGGGTTTGTGTAGTGTACATGACATTAGCGCTGTAAGGGTTTGTGTAGCGTACATGATGTTACAGCTGTAAGGGTTTGTGTAGTGTACATGACATTAGCGCTGTAAGGGTTTGTGTAGTGTACATGATGTTACAGCTGTAAGGGTTTGTGTAGTGTACATGATGTTACAGCTGTAAGGGTTTGTGTAGTGTACATGATGTTACAGCTGTAAGGGTTTGTGTAGTGTACATGACATTAGCGCTGTAAGGGTTTGTGTAGTGTACATGATGTTACAGCTGTAAGGGTTTGTGTAGTGTACATGATGTTACAGCTGTAAGGGTTTGTGTAGTGTACATGATGTTACAGCTGTAAGGGTTTTTTGTAGCGTACATGACATTAGCGCTGTAAGGGTTTGTGTAGTGTACATGATGTTACAGCTGTAAGGGTTTGTGTAGCATACATGACGTTAGTCCTGTAAGGGTTTGTGTAGCGTACATGACATTAGTGCTGTAAGGGTTTGTGTAGTGTACATGATGTTACAGCTGTAAGGGTTTGTGTAGCGTACATGACGTTAGCGCTGTAAGGGTTTGTGTAGCGTACATGACGTTAGTGCTGTAAGGGTTTGTGTAGTGTACATGATGTTACAGCTGTAAGGGTTTGTGTAGCGTACATGACGTTAGTGCTGTAAG
This sequence comes from Hemibagrus guttatus, assembly GCA_033459395.1. Lineage (NCBI taxonomy): Eukaryota > Metazoa > Chordata > Actinopteri > Siluriformes > Bagridae > Hemibagrus > Hemibagrus guttatus. The sequence goes on from JAUCMX010000002.1 coordinate 31,259,270, forward strand.
GGTTTGTGTAGCGTACATGACGTTAGTGCTGTAAGGGTTTGTGTAGTGTACATGATGTTACAGCTGTAAGGGTTTGTGTAGCGTACATGATGTTACAGCTGTAAGGGTTTGTGTAGCGTACATGACGTTAGTGCTGTAAGGGTTTGTGTAGTGTGTTAATGAGCACGCTCACAGCTCGGGGGATAAAACTCGCCACACTTGAGCGTCTGGATGGTTTATGTTGTGAAGGCCCCCCCGAGGGAAGGAGTTAGATAATCCAGTGAGCAGTGTGAGACGTGGGTGACGATCCCGCCTCCTCTCCTCTTCCTCCGTCCATTTCCTCCCTTCAAACGAGCGCAGAACTCAGCAAAGATCGTTAAACTGCACTCACCTGCTGTTACAACCATCGCTTAACGACGTTCCGGCATTAATTACGAGTGGTGAAGTGAAGTGAAGTGAGATCGAAATAGTAGCGGCGCGGATACGCTTCACCCCCGGAAAGCTGGTTAGAGGAAGATTCATTACATACTTCCTCTTCCTCCTCTTCCTCTTCCTGTGATTGATTGTTCAGCGCCAGGCTTCAGCATCTCTCTGTCTACATCTTTACCAGTAATAAAGGATAAAGGTCAGCGGAGAACGGTGAAGACTTATTCTTCTTTTCCTCCATCAATTGTCTTCTCTGATCGAGACGATCTTTTTACTGTGTGGATAAAAAGACAGGATGAAAAGAAACGGATGGAGGAGCAAGAGGGAGGAAAATATTTGTACTCTATATTGTGGCGTCTGATAAAGTGTGTGATTTACACGACACTCAGACAGCAAGTACATGATGAATATCTGCACCACCTCTACTTTCCTTCCTTTTTTTTGTTTTTACTATAAACTGATCTTGACTGACTGTGTGTGTATCTGACTTTCATGCTAGCAAGTGTTAGTGGCTGGTGTCACTTCCTGTCTCTTTCTTTACCTCTTTTTGTTTTTCATCTATCATGATGTAAAGAGAGGAAAAATCTAAAAAAATGTCTAGTTTGTTGTGTCGTTGATGTGGACACGCCCACAAGTTTGTCTGTATCAGGGCCACCAATTTAGTGTGTGTGTTTGTGTGTGTGTGATATCTATAATACCTGTCTACAGTATCTTCTTCTTCCTCTTCTTCTTCTTCTGCTTCTTCTTATTCCTCTTCTTCCTCTTCTTCCTCTTCTTCTCCTTCTATTCTTCTTCCTCTTCTTCTTCTTCTGCTTCTTCCTCTTCTTCTTCCTCCTCTTCTGCTTCTTCCTCTTCTTCTTCCTCCTCTTCTGCTTCTTCCTCTTCTGCTTCTTCCTCTTCTTCTGCTTCTTCCTCTTCTTCTTCTTCTCCTTCTTCTTCTTCCTCTTCTTTTTCTGCTTCTTCTTCTTCCTCTTCTTCTGCTTCTTCCTCTTCTTCTTCTTCCTCCTCTTCTGCTTCTTCCTCTTCTTCTTTTGCTTTTTCTTCTTCCTCCTTTTCTTCTTCTTCTTCCTCTTCCTCTTCTTCTTCCTCTTCTTCTTCTTCTTCTTCTTCTTCTTCTTCTTCGTCTTCTGTGTCTGTTCATCTCTCTTTCTCACTCCATATTTGTCTGTCTCTCTCTGACTCTCCCTCTCTTTCTATCTCTCCATATTTGTCTGTCTCTGTATATCTTTTGCTGTCTGTCTCTTTCTGTCTGTCTCTTTCTCTGTTTGTTAGTCTGTTTGTCTGTCTGTCACTGTTTGTCTGTATGTCTCTCTCTCTCTCTCTCTCTCTCTCTCCTCTCTCTCTCTCTCTCTCTCTCTCTCTCTCTTACAGTTTGTCTATATCAGGGTTGCCAGTTGCCAAATTACAGTGTATGTGTGTGTGATATCTACAATACCTGTCTACCTATCTGTCTGTCTGTCTCACTTTCTGTCTATATATCTCTGTATTTCTCTGTGTCTATCTTTGTCTTTCTCTCCCTGTCTGTCTGTCTCTCTCTCTCTTTGCGTCTCTCCCTGTCTCTCTCTCTCTCTCTCTCTCTCTCTCTCTCTCTCTATTTGTGTCTGTCTCTTTTCTGTCTGTCTCTCCAGTTTCAGGGCTGCCAATTTACTGTGTGTGTGATATCTACAATACCTGTCTACAGTATCTGTCTGTCTGACAGAAAGGTTAAAAATGGAGTAACATTTAAATGTCCTTTACTTTAAAGAAACTCTTTGCACTGTTCGCTATAAACGACGCTGAGGTGGTGATGGGGATGACGGCACAGCTGCATATTCCCCCCCAAAAAATGTAATAAAATAAAAATAAATAAAATATAATAACAAAAAATAAAATTAATATTAATATAACAATAATAAAATAGAATAAAAATATAGAAAATATAATCATGATAATTTCAGAATAAAGAATAGTTTTTATATAAGGTGAGAGAGAGAGAAAGAGAGAGAGATGTCTGTTTCTGGAATAAATATCTGTAATGAGAGAAAGTTATTAGAAACAGCGGTCACACAGCCTGTGTCTGTTTTTTTTTCTCTCTCTCTTTGCGTTCATCTCTTCATTTCTGCCACCCACACGTCCTGCGGGATTTCAGCTCCCATGCACACGTCTAGCACAGAGACCCAATCACGCGTAAACAAACTGAACTCTGAATCACGGAAACGAAAAAAAAAAGAGCAACAAAGTTAAATGAGACATTAAGAAGAAAAAAAGACCGAGATCTCAGTAAGTGAAATAAAGGGGTTTTAGTTGGCTGTTGTTGTTGTTGTTGTTGTGTACTGAAAGCAGCTTGAACAGTTTAGTTAGTTCGTGTTTGTTTTCGCTGCACTGTGAAGTCGTCAGGGGAGGAGCTTCTAAGAGCGGTTGCCATGGTAATAAGGTTTATCGGTGCAGCTAGCATTTTACTTCTGATGACAAGGGAGATCTGTCGTTTCGGTATGATGTGTGTTATGAGATGAAGGAGAAGCTCTGTGTGTGTGTGTGTGTGTGTGTGTGTGGGGTGTGTGTGTGTGTGTGTGTGTGTGCTCTTTGCCATGGATCATGTGACTTCTATCGTCTTCACTCCCATTGGTGCACTGAGTCGCTCCGTATTTGCATATAGTTCAACTCTTCTGTACTTTGTTGTGTGGCTGATGTGGATGTGGACACGCCCACCAGTTTGTCTGTATCTGGGCCGCCAATTTACTGTGTGTGTGTGTGTGTGTGTGTGTGTGTGTGATATTTATAATACCTGTCTACAGTATCTGTCTCTCTCTTTCTCTCTCTCTCTGTGAATATCTTTTGCTATCTGTCTCTCTTTCTGTCTGTATCTCTCTTTCTTTCTCTGTCTGTCTATCTTTCCATTTTGTCTGTATCAGAGCCGCCGATTTAGTGTGTGAGAGATATCTGTCTGTCTGCCTGTTACTGTATATCTTTTGCTACCTGTTTCTCTCTTTCTGTCTCCCCCTATCTGTCTGTCTCTATATTTTCTGTCCATCTTTCCTCATTTGTCTATGTCAGGGCCGCCAATTTACTGTGTGTGTGTGTGTGTGTGTGTGTGAGATATCTACAATACCTGTCTATCTGTCTGTCTCTCTCTTTCTCTCTGTCTATATATCTCTGTATTTCTCTGTGTATGTCTCTCTTTGTCTGTCTGTCTCTCTCTCACCTATCTCTCTTTCTAGCTGTTCCTAACTGTCTCTCTGTCTCTCTCCCTCATATGTGTCACTGTATTTCTTTCTTTCTTTCTTTCTTTCTTTCTTTCTTTCTTTCTTTCTTTCTTTTTTTTTTTGTCTCTGTATCTTTGTCTTTACCTGTTTCTTTCATTCTCTATTCTGTCTATCTTTCCAGTTTGTCTTTTACTGTGTGTGTGTGTGTGTGTGTAGACAATGCCTGTCTACAGTATGTTTGTCTGTCTTTCTTTTGTTTCGTTTCTTTCGTTTGCTTGCCTGTTTGTCACTTCTCTGTCACTTCTCTCTCTACCTCTTCCCTCTCTCTCTCTCTCTCTCTCTCTGTCTCTCTCTCCCTCTCCTCTCTCTCTCTCTCTCTCTCTCTCTCTCTCTTTTGTCTCTCTCTCCCTCTCTCTGTCTCTCTCTCCCTCTCCCTTTTTCTTTCTCTCTGTCTCTCTCTGTCTTTGCCTGTTGCTTTCTTTCTCTTTTCTGTCCATCTTTCCAGTTTGTCTATATCATGGTCACCAATTATCATCTGGATCCTTCATTTTATTCATGATGGTTTATGAATGTTTGAAAGTTAACCAGTGTAAGGTGTTAGAGTGGCCGGGTTTTCCGGTGCTCACAGTAACTACACTGTAACGGAAAGCAGGCGAAAAGCGCGTCTTTCTAACAAGCGCTGCAGTAGCAGGATAATAAACGGGAATGTTTACGTGCTGTTTGTTTTCCTCGTGTTTTCCTCTCGCTGATATTTGGATGAAAAGCCCTCTGACCTACATCAAGCAACACGAGCCTCATTTAGTCAAAGGTTAGAGAACGTTCCTTGATGGATTGGGCTATGTAAAGTAGAACATGAAAGCCCGTGTGTGTGTGTGTGTGTGTGTGTGTGTGTGTTGTGTTTTCTGGCTCCTCTGTAATCAGAGGCATGAGCACTTCCACAATCAGTCTGCTAAACCGAGGTGCCATTATTTTTCTTCTCTGCTTGTGTGTGTGTGTGTGTGTGTGTGTGTGTGTGTGTGTGTGTGTGTGTGTGTGTGTGTGTGTGGAGAGAGAGAAGAGAGAGAGAGAGAGATATCTACAATACCTGTGTGTGGGCATCAGTAATGCTCGCAGTATCAGGTTCCTTAGGGGCAAGAACTTTAGCAGGCGTGTCGTCATGACCTTTGACCCTGAAATGGTTGCTAAAGCTTGTTTCTGATGGACTGAAGGAGGAGGGATGATCTTATCATTAGTGTGTGTGTGGTGTGTGTGTGTGTGTGTGTGTGTAGGTGACTCGCACACACAGGCAGCGTGTCGTTTACTGAATGCTGATCGAGGTCATGATGCAGAGACCGAATGTGGGTAGAGAGAAAATGAGCAAGAGAACAAAGACATTTTTCAAAAGAAAATAGAAAGTTTTTCCTTCTGCACACTCCATGTACTCACAGCCACACGCTTTAACTGGAAAAAAACTAAAGTTTTCCAATCCGTTTAAAAATCCCCACGGACGAATCTTCCGCACGGAGCCGTGATCACGTGACCGTTTATCCTGACGGATGACAAACGCTGGGTAATGAATCAACAGGAAAGCGTCTAATTAAGCAATAACATCATCTTTCTCTCGCCTCCCAGCCCTCACTCCATCACAAAGCTTTTTAAAACATTAATCCAGCCGTTCTGCTGAGCGCACCCCCCCCCCCCTCTCTCTCTCTCTCTCTCTCTCTCTGGATCAATAATCATTTCCCAAAAGACGTTATTCTCCACCTTCTCCCGCTCTCTCTCGCTCTCTCTCTTCTCTCTCTCTCTCTCTCTCTCTCTCTCTCTCTGGATCAATGATCATTCCAAATGACGTTATTCTCCACCTTCTCCCCCTCCCGCTCTCTCTCGCTCGCCCCCTCTCTCTCTCTCTGTCTGTCTGTCTGTCTTTTCTCTCCCTCTCTCTCTCTCTCTCTCTTTTTTCTTTTTCTCTCTCTCTCTCTCTCTCCTCTCTTTCTTCTCTGTCTCTCCCCTCTTTCTTTCTCTTCTCTCTCTCTTCTTCCTCCTTTTTTCTCTTCTCTCTCTCTCCTCTCTCTCTTTCTCTCTTTCTTTCTCTTCTCTCTCTCTCACTTCCGTCTTCTTCTCTCTCTCCTCTCCTCTCTCTCTCTTCTGTCTGTCTGTCTCTCTCTCCCTCCTCTCCCTCTCTCTTTTTCTTCTTCCTCTCTCTCCTCTCTCTCTCTCTCCTCTCTTCTTCTCTTCTCTCTTCTTCTTCCTTTTCTCTCTCCCCCCTCTCTCTCTCTCTTCTCTCTTCTTCTCTTCTCTTCTCCCCCTTTTTTTTTTCCCCCCCCCTCTCTCCTCTCTTTCTTTTTCTTTTCCCCCCCCCCTTTTTTTTTTTTTCTTTTTTCCCTTCTTTTTCTTTTCTCTCTCTTCTTATTTTTTTTTTTTTTTTTTTTTTTTTTATCTATCCCCGTGCAGAACTGAGTTGTTGTGAGTGTGGAGTGAGTCTGTTGTTCATCAGCGTGTAGCAGAAGCAGTGTGTTTCATTTTCACATGATAATTAGCTGAGCTCCTGAACCAGCAAATCTCCTTCTACATGAACTCGGCATTATTTACACTACACTGAGTGCCGATGAAGCCGTCTTCACTATTTTTGTTCCACCTCAGCTCTTCTTCCTCTGCTTCTTCCTTTTCTCCTTCTGCTTCTTCTTCTCCTTCTGCTTCTTCTTCTCCTTTTGCTTCTTCTTCTTCTTCTTCTCCTTCTGCTTCTTCTTCCTCTTCTTCTTCTCCTTCTGCTTCTTCTTCTCCTTTTGCCCTTTTTCTTTCTTCTTCCTCTTCTTCTCCTTCTGCTTCTTCTTCCTCTTCTTCTTCTCCTTCTCCTTCTTCTTCTCCTTCTGCTTCTTCTTCTTCTTCTTCTTCTTCTGCTTCTTCTTCCTCTTCTTCTCCTTCTGCTTCTTCTTCCTCTTCTTCTTCTCCTTCTCCTTCTTCTTCTCCTTCTGCTTCTTCTTCCTCTTCTTCTTCTTCTTCTTCTGCTTCTTCTTTCCCCTTCTTCTCCTTCTGCTTCTTCTTCCTCTTCTTCTTCTTCCTCTTCTTCTTCTCATTCTTCTTCTCCTTCTGCCCCCTTTCTCTTCTTCTTCTCCTTCTTCTCTCCTCCTTCTTCTCTCCCTCTCCTCTTCTTCTCTCTTCTCTTCTTCTCTCCCTCTCCTCTTCTTCTTCTCTTCTCTTCCTTCCTCTTCTTCTCCTCTTCTCCTTCTTCTCCTTCTTCTTCTTCTTCTCCTTCTTCTTCTCTCCTCCTTCCTCTTCCTTCTTCCTCTTCTTCTTCTTCTTCTTCTTCTTCTTCTTCTTCTGTTTCCTCCTCTTCTGCTTCTTCCTCTTCTTCTTTTGCTTTTTCTTGTTCCTCCTCTTCTTCTTTTTCTTCTTCTTCTGCTTCTTCTTGCTCTTCTTCTTCTCCTTCTCCTTCTCCTTCCTCTTCTTCTTCTTCTCCTTCTCCTTCTCCTTCCTCTTCCTCTTCTTCTTCTTCTCCTTCTCCTTCTTCTTCCTCTTCCTCTCTTCTTCTTCTCCTTCTCCTTCTTCTTCCCCTTCTTCTTCTTCTTCTCTTCTTCTTCCTCCTCTTCTGCTTCTTCTCTCTTCTTCTTCCTCTTCGCTCTTCTTTCCCTTTTTCCTCTTCTCTCTCTCCTTCTTCTTCTTCCTCTTCTTCTTCTTCCTCTTCTTCTCCTTCCTCTTCTTCTTCTTCTTCTTTTTCTCCTTCTGCTTCTTCTTCCTCTTCTTCTCCTTCCTCTTCTTCTTCTCCTTCTCCTTCTTCTTCCTCTTCCTCTTCTTCTTTTTCTTCTCGTTCTCCTTCTTCTTCTACTTCTGCTTCTTCTTCCTCTTCTTCTTCTTCTTCTGCTTCTTCTTCCTCTTCTTCTCCTTCTTCTTCTTCTTCTTTTTTAGTTCTTCTTCCTCTCCATATTCCCTCTTCTTCTTCTTCATCTTCTCCTTCTGCTTTTTCTTCCTCTCCTTCTTCTGTCTCTTCTTCCTTTTCTTCTTCTTCCTCTTCCTTTTCCCTTTCTTCTTTTTTTTGTTTCTTCTTCCTCTTCTTCTTTTTCTTCTTCTCCTTCTTCTTCTTCTTCTTCTTCTTCTTTCTGCTTCTTTTTCTCCTTCTTCTTTTTCCCTTTTTCTGTTTTTTTGTCTTCTTCTGCTTCTTCATCTTCTTCTTCCTCCTCCTCTTCTGCTTCTTCCTCTTCCTCTGCTACTTCCTCTTCTTCTTCTGCTTCTTCTTTTTTTTCTCTTCTTCTGCTTCTTCCTCTTCTTCTTCCTCCTCTTCTGCTTCTTCCTCTTCTTCTTTTGCTTTTTCTTCTTCCTCCTCCCCCTTCTTCCTTTTTCCCTTTCTTCTTCTTCTTCTTCTGCTTCTTCTTCTCCTTCTTCTTCTTCTGCTTCTTCTTATTCCTCTGCTCCTTCCTCTTCTCCTTCTTTTTTCCCTTCTTCTTCTTCTTCTTCTTTCTTCTTCTTCTTCTTCTTCTTTCCTCTTTTTCCCTTCTTTTTTCCCCCTCTTCTTCTTCTTCTTTTTTCTTTCCTCCTCTTCTGCTGTTTCCTCTTCTTCTTCTGCTTCTTCTTCTTCTTTCTCTTCTTCTGCTTCTTCCTCTTCTTCCTCTTCTTCTGCTTCTTCCTCTTCTTCTTTTGATTTTTCTTCTTCCTCCTCCTCCTCTTCTTCTTCCTCCTCTTCTTCCTCTTTTTCCCTTTCTTCTTCTTCTTCTTCTTCTTCTTTTTTTTGTGTCTGTTCATCTCTTTCTCACTCCATATCTGTCTGTCTCTCTCTGACTTTCTCTCTTTTTCTATCTCTCCATATTTGTCTGTCTCTCTCTGTATATCTTTTGCTACCTGTCTGCCTGTCTCTTTTTCTGTAAATATATCTCTATATTTCTCTCTTTCTCTGTCTCTCTTTCTATTTCTTCATATCTGTCTGTTTTCCTCTCTCCCTTTTCCCCCTTGTTTTTTTTTCTCTATCTGCCTGTCTCTCTCGCCCATGTGTGTGTCTTGCTATTGCTTTCTTGCACTTTTCTTTCTGTGCCTCTCTCTCACTCTCTCTCTCTCTGTCTTTATCTGTGTCCTCCGTGTCTTTCACTGTTGCTTTCTTTTTTTCCTCTCTCTGTCTATCTCACCTTGTTTATCTTTTTCTCTCTTTTTTATTTTTTTTCTCATCTCTATCCTTCTGTCTGTTTTCCTCACCTTCTGTGTCCATGTGTCATTTCCCTCCCTTGTCTCGTGTGTGTATGTGGTGTGTATGTTTTCTCTCTCTCTCTCTCTCTCTCTCTCTCTCTCTCTCTCTCTCTCTCTCTTTCATTTCCTTCTCTTCTTAAATTCTTCCTGAAGTTCCTTCACTTGTGAGCTTCTCAGGAACATCTCAGGAACACTCTGCATGACTCACTCATTCACACCCAGGGTGAGTTTAGTGTGTTTAAAAGGTGGGAGGAAAGGGGCGCACACACACACACACACACACACACACACACACACACTGTGACCCTGAGCTCCGTTGTATTTGAAGTTTTTCTTTTGCTTGTGGAGGCCATGATGTCTGTCGAGATGTTAAGCAAGTAGACACAATGGATAAAACCCGCTCCCTCTCTTACCATGTCCATGACTTCTGCTTTCTATCTCTCTCTCTCTCTCTCTCTCTCTCTCTCCTCTCTCTCTCTCTCTCTCACACACCCCACACACACACACACACACATCACCATTCAAGCATTCAATAGCACTTTTGGCAACAGCGACTAAGCCATCTCCAAACACTCACATTCATCAGCACTTTTGGCCACAGGCCTCCAAGCCTCCAATCCTTTTGTGTGTGTGTGTGTGTGTGTGTGTGTGTGTGTGTGTGTGTGTGTGTGGGGTTTTCCATGCAGGGCGTGGCCATGTTTGGCGTCTCTGCTGTCATGTTTCATAATTTCACGCTCTCCTGAACAAAAGGCTCTCATGGTTCAGCTGAAGCATGTCAACTGCTCTCTGACAGGACACTCTATCCGCCGCCAGTCTGATTGGTCACTCCGTCTCGGCAAATAAAGAAGAAGAAAAAAAGAGGAGAGAGTGTCGGAGCGCGCTAGAGTTTCTCTCCGCTAAATTTGTTCCCGCGTGCCGCCCTTTTTCAGCTTTCCATCAGCCAAGGTTAATGGAAGGGATCAGGGAAGGTTGTGAAGCATTGCTTTTTTTGACGAGGTACAGTGAGTCACTTTACAGACATATAAACGGAGGACGGCTTTTTCCCTGGACGTCTCGGCCGCCGCTCTCTAAACTCACACTCTGATGACTTTTCCTATTTATCCGGACTCAACATCGGGGTGAAGCACCTCCATGTCTGCTTTCAGCCTGGAGTTCATTTCATCTCTAGTAGAAGTAAATCAAACGCGGGACTGGTAGAAAATGTTCAATTTTTTTGTTTCAGAAGCGTACTGGAAATAAACACACACACACACGCACACACACACACTTCAGATCTTTCAGTCCACTGGCTTTGATTTACTCCAGCTAGACATGTTGGAAGTCTGACTGCAGCTCGGTGAGAGAGACATGGCTTCACCAGACGTGTCTGATGCGTCTGACTCACCAACACGTTAACCCTCATGTCTGATGTTCAGTTAGTGGTTTATTCTGGTTTATTCAGACGTGACTGATGGGATTGGATTGATTTAATGGATTGTTCTACAGCAGCAGGAGTGTAGATGATGATGTGATGAATAAACTAGCCGTGTGGTGTAGTGATCAGCCGTGCGGTGTAGTGATCAGCCGTGAGGTGTAGTGATCAGCCGTGCGGTGTAGTGATCAGCGTGAGGTGTAGTGATCAGCCGTGTGGTGTAGTGATCAGCCGTGCGGTGTAGTGATCAGCCGTGAGGTGTAGTGATCAGCCGTGCGGTGTAGTGATCAGCCGTGAGGTGTAGTGATCAGCCGTGTGGTGTAGTGATCAGCCGTGCGGTGTAGAGAACAGCCTTGCGGTGTAGTGATCAGCCGTGCGGTGTAGCGATCAGCCGTGCGGTGTAGTGATCAGCCGTGCGGTGTAGTGATCAGCCGTGAGGTGTAGTGATCAGCCGTGCGGTGTAGTGATCAGCCGTGAGGTGTAGTGATCAGCCGTGTGGTGTAGTGATCAGCCGTGAGGTGTAGTGATCAGCCGTGAGGTGTAGTGATCAGCCGTGAGGTGTAGTGATCAGCCGTGTGGTGTAGTGATCAGCCGTGCGGTGTAGTGATCAGCCGTGAGGTGTAGTGATCAGCCGTGTGGTGTAGTGATCAGCCGTGCGGTGTAGAGAACAGCCTTGCGGTGTAGCGATCAGCCGTGCGGTGTAGCGATCAGCAGTGCGGTGTAGCGATCAGCCGTGCGGTGTAGCGATCAGCCTTGCGGTGTAGCGATCAGCCGTTGCGGTGTAGCGATCAGCCGTGAGGTGTAGCGATCAGCCGTGAGGTGTAGCGATCAGCCGTGAGGTGTAGTGATTAACCATGTGGAGCCTTTATAGATGATGAATAGAGTGATATTTACTTATTACATATTACAGAGTTTGTTTGTGTTTATTTATTTATTTAGTGGTTGCTCTCGTACATTCTAATAAGAGTCCAGATGAGTAAACTTTTTATGAGGTGTACGTTTTACACACACACACACACACACACACACACACACACACACACACACACACACACACCTTGCAGAGCTCCTGTTTATTTTGTTTGAGTATTTCTTACATAAATTCTTTCTTTCTTTTTCTTTCTTTCTTTCTTTCTTTCTTTCTTTCTTTCTTTCTTTCTTTCTTTGTCATTCCTTGTGTGTCTCTGTCTATCTTTCTGCCATATCTCTTTGAATCTATCTATCTATCTATCTATCTATCTATCTATCTATCTATCTATCTATCTATCTATCTATCTGTCTGTCTGTCTGTCTGTCTGTCTGTCTGTATTGTACTTTGTGTATCTCTCTCTCTCTCGCTGTCTGTCTCAGTCCAGTCTTTCTTTCTTTCTTTCTTTCTTTCTTTCTTTCCCTCCCTCCCTCCCTCCCTCCCTCTCTGTCTCTGTCTGTCTTTCCATTGCAGTCTCTGTCTGTCTCTGTCATTCTTTTTCTCTCTGTCACTCTGTGATGAGATTTTCTCATTCCTTTATGTTTTGTGTGTGTGGTCTCTCCTTCTATCTCCGTCCCTCTCCCAGCAGGAAGTTGATCTCCCTGTCACAGAGCGCTTCACTCTCCTTCTCCTTCCTCTTTCCATCACACACTCGGGTGTTTAAAGCCTCAGACTCTGAGACTGTGTTTCGGTGACAGTGACATGCTCGTGACAGAGAGAGGAAATAAAACACAAACACGTTTATTTCACGGGATGAAGATCAATTCTAGATAGCAGGGTTACATCCTAAACGCCGCTTCGACACGGATACGCCGTTTCAAAACGGTAGCAAGTTATAGAATAAAAGTCCTGTAATGAATTCTATATACGTGCTGTAGATCATCTCACGTGTAAAGCAGTGTATTTATGATAACTCTGAAGAACTAGATGACATCGATCCATGAGGAACATCTTCACTCTGAAGTGCTGAAGATAAGCTCCACATCTCCACACCTCTATAGTCCAAGCTGAAGCATGGAAGCAGTGCGTAAGAGTGCTTTCGAACCTCGGTCCAAACCCGTCAGTCCAGACTTGTGGGACATTTTCAATCAGTGTAAAGAACTGAGTGATGTTCAGGCTGTGAGTCTGATCTAAAACGAGTCAGTGTGTTGTAGACGTGTGTTTTCCCCTCTGTTGGAGAACCTCACACAGAATTTTACAGGTTGAAGATGAAATTCGAGCTGCTTTTTAGATGAACAAGCACTCGGAGCATCTCAGAGAGCAGAAACGGGTTTGATATCAACATTTACTTTAAAGAAAAACGAACCTGGAACTTTTCTGTGAATACATCACCCCTAGTAGTCTAGAGAAAAACAGAAATCCTTCTGAAACACTACAAAGTCCTTAAAATCCTGAGTGTCCACTTTCATATGAGCTTCATATTAACCTCCACTGTGGAGTGAGACATGACAAAGACGCTCAATCATCTACATGAACACAACAAACACAGGACGTTTTTGGGAAAATGTTAGAGACATACCTAAATGTGTAATATGATATTAATTACTCATTATAACTGCTCCTAGATACTCGTCTCTCTTCATGCTGTGGATCTGATCATAAGGACACTCAGAACCGTTTCCCCGGAGTCGGCACTGTCGTCACGACGAGCTCTTCTCTCTCTGTACACGTGCGCATCCCGCCCACCCGTCTGACACCGTAAACAGACGCTCTAAACACACAGCCGCTTTCGTCCCGTGACATTTTCAACCCTCTTGCGAGTTTCCCGGACTTTCCTTTATCCTCTGTCCTGACCCCATCTTGCTGAGTCAATTATATCAAATTAGACGCCATTAAAAACAGCTACGGCGCTCAGCACCGCTTTCAACTCCCAGCCGCTGTTTCTATGGAAACCGCTTGAAAACGGCCGGCTCAGGTGGGCTGGCAACTCGGCCTTTTCTTTTGTATTGTGCAGGATTAAAATAAATAAATAAATAAATAAATAAATAAGTGAGCACGCACACGGTTCGTTCAGTCATACGCACATCTGTGGAGATTCATTATTCTGTGTGTGTGTGTGTGTGTGTGTGTGTGTGTGTGTGTGTGTGTGGGCGTCTTTTATCTGCATCAAGGTTTTAAAGCAACATCTATCTGTTTTCCGCGTCTTTTTTTTTTTTTTTTTTGTTGCTCCTCTTGGCTCATGTGTTAAGGATTTGATATAAGACACTAATTAATGCCAGTGTTCACATCACCGGCGTGTGTTAGACGGGTTTAATAAATACATTTACACCAGAGTCACTCCCATTTAGGGGTGTGTGTGTGTGTGAGGGAGGGAGAGTGATGCACAGAGAGAGAGAGAGAGAGAGAGAGAGAGAGAGAGAGAGAGAGGATGGGAAGAAGCAACAGAAAATCTATAGAATAACAAACACTAACTGATAAAGGCGAATAAGTAATAAATAAATGCGTGGGTGAGTGAAATGGAGAGAGAGAGAGTAAAAGAGAGAGAGCGGTGAGTGAGAGGAAAAAGACAGAGAGAGAGAGACAAGTGAGTGTGAGAGAAAGAGAGAGACAGGTGAGTGAGAAAGACAGAGAGAGAGAGACAGGTGAGTGAGAAAGACAGAGAGAGAGACAGGTAAGTGAGAAAGAACGACAGAGAGAGGTGAGTGAGAGCGAGAAAGACACAGAGACACAGATGAGTGAAAGACAGAGAGAGACAGGTGAGTGAGAGACCGAGGGAGACAGGTGAGTGAGAAAGACAGAGAGAGAGACAGGTGGGTGAGCGAAAAATACAAAGAGACACAGGTGAGTGAGAGACAGGTGAGTGAGAAAGACAGAGAGAGAGACAGGTGAGTGAGAAAGAAAGACAGAGAGAGGTGAGTGAGAGCGAGAGAGACACAGATGAGTGAGAAAGACAGCGAGAGACAGGTGAGTGAGAGACTGAGGGAGACAGGTGAGTGAGAAAGACAGAGAGAGACAGGTGAGTGAGAAAGACAGAGAGAGAGACAGGTGAGTGAGCGAGAAATACAAAGAGACACAGGTGAGTGAGAGACAGGTGAGTGAGAAAGACAGAGAGAGAGACAGGTGAGTGAGAGATGATTCTGATCGATTACTGGACGAGACAGAAGACTCCACTCTCCACATTTCACTGTATATAGATGCAGTAACTGTATTTAAGTCTATGTGATGTCTTTAAACAGGTTAACGTTTTCAGGTTTCCTCATTTTGTACTCCAGATGAAATATCCCCCGGCTTTTCTGTGGCCGTCTGACTCCGGCGGCTAGCGCTCAGGGTCCCGGTCTCACGCCGTACCTGTTAGCTTACTCACAGGAACCTTTTATTAATACTTCTTCAATAAAAACTTTCTCCGTCTCGTCTCCCATCTGTCTTCCTGTCTGAAACAAGAACGCTTAATTAACAGAAAAAAAAAACAAAATCACCAAGAAGGAAGGATAAAAAGAGAAGTCAGAAGTTAAGGTTCAGCGCTCGGAGAGTGTCACAGCAGCTAGCATGAGACAATTAACACATGCGACAAACGGCGGGTGGTGACACGCTAATTGTAGCTCCAGCTGTGGAGGCTCACGGGTACTCGTGCCTTCCCGCCCCGCTCCCCCTATTTCTGCAATTATCAGCTTTTTAATAAGAACGTTGCTTTTGTTTTTCCGGAGCTAGCCTCTCATTATGCACCACGAGCTCTCTGGTGGCTCGCTAATTGATTGGAGAAGTGGATCCGATACCCCAGCAGTAAAGGTGTTGTGTTCTTTACCATCTTTTAGAAAATCTGCCCTTTTGAGACGTGACGTGTTGATTGTACGCGACACTTCGGGAGAGATTACATCCTGAGTTTTTATTACACCCGAAATAACCACCGCACAAATAATTATCCACGGACTAATTGTATAAAAACAGACGCAAAGACCTCGGCTCAATCTTCAGAGCTCCTTTAAACAAACACCGTGCAGTCGAAGCTGACGATAAATCTCATTTAAAGACCCGGTTAAAAGCTCTCACTTACAAAAGCTCGGTTCATCCCACCAGCAGATGTGCACCGCGGAGCCGGGGCACGTTTCCCGGGCACGGCGGGAGGTCCAGGGATCCGTCGGCTCTAATGCGTTTCTGAGGTAAACGAGGACGGCACTCGCAGCCTCGCTTTTCACATCGCATTCGTAATGGAGTTCCTCAGGCCTCGAAGCGTTTATCCGGCACGCAGCGCTCATCTCCAACTCATCATTAAGACCTCTTTTTTCCTGAAGAGCGAGAGTGTTCATGACAAACAAGCTTCCTGTAAAACCGCCGCAGAATCCCAGCCCCCGCTGGCACGGACGAGGCCCGGGTTACCTGCTTAATGACCACGGCTTTGAAAGACGACCTCGCTGTCCTCGGTTCCGTGGAGCGCTGAAAGGAGCCGTATTTACTAAAACAAGTAAGAAAACACACCGTCGTTCCGCCAAGTTAGCTGTGCTTCAGGCAGGACGAACTCGTCTGACCCTGACTCTCAGAGGAAGTGATGTCTTTACAGGTAGACAGGCGTATCAGTCAAGTATTCAGGCGTTTCAGGTGTTCAACCTGAAAGTATTTAAAAAGTCTGTATAACATTTGTCTAGTCTGAGATCACGGGTTCACAACCAGTAGGTCATAATGAAGACTGTGACATCATGACATCAGATATTTTCTATAAACAGCACCAAACTCCGCATAGGCAATGTTTTTTTGTTTTGTTTTTTCTTAAAAAACATCTGCATTTCTGTATTAAAACTCTCTCTCCTGCTTGTTTCAAACACTGGCGAAAAAAAACAAATGGCTGAAACGTATGAAAACGTGCCTAAAAATGTCATTTCTGACATTCCTCGTCTCTTTGAAATGAAACGGAAAATGTTTTAAGTAAACAGAAGGAGAGGTAGTGTTGTTGCTATGGTAACCCAAGAGCCTGTAAAGTGATATGTTTTGGGTTGAACGGGTCACATGACTGTAAAGATTAGATTCACGAGACTGTGCGAGTTGTAGAGCTTTCTCCACTTGGGTTTTGTTTGCAGGAAGTTTTGTTTGCTTCAGATAAAAAACCGTGTGGGTTTCGTGTCTCAGTCTGGACGTTTTCATATTTATCCTGATTTAATTAGAATAAAATGCGTCAGTCGCTCCAGGTTACACCTTTATTCCGTTATCAAGCCGTAAAATCAGTAACCAGTTTACGCTCCAGTCTCGTTCAGTATTCACTGGATATCTGAACACCTGGACGCTCGAGACTTAAAGCTACACCTCGAATAAAATAACAACATGACCTTACGTCAATCCTTTGGCCTTACTGCCTTTTTTATTTATTGATTTATTGATTCGTTTGTTTATTTTTAGTTATTTATTTATTAAATGTTTTATTTATTTATTTGTCTATTTATTAATTTTTTTTGTTTAATTTGTTTGTTTGTTTCATTATTTAAATACATTTTTTTATTTGTTGAATTGTTGATTTTAATTGATTTTATGATTTGTTTGTTTGTTTATTTATTGATCGATTTGATCAATTTATTTATTTGGCAATTCTTCTGGACGAAAATCCTTAATTTTGCTGTAGATTTTATTTTTTAATTATTTATTTTCTTTTAAGCGTAAGACGACTGGAATTGGTGAAATCTGTGAAAAGCTCCAGAGGTTCCAGGTTTTACTTCTGCGATCACAAAGCCAGTAAACCCTGGAGGGACGGAGATGAATATGACTGAAGCGAATAAAACTAATATGGCAGATAAAATAATATTATACGTAATTAAGGTGCCTAAGACTTTTGTAGAGTAAATAACGAGCAATTTAAAGCCTGTGCTCAGAGATCCCCGCATTAAACGGACATTAAACGGACATTAATGGACATTAAATGGACATGAAACAGAAGTTGAGTTCAGTAATTTACTGTTGTATATGTGTGTATTATATAAGATATAGATTTTCTTCACATCAAACCAATTAAACAATCTGTCTTTTTTTAAATAAAAATAAAGCCTGTTTATTTAAATAATAAATACTGTAGACTCTAACACACACACACACACACACACACACACACACACACACACTTAACTGTAGACTCTATAGAAACACATTCACTCACACACACACACATACACACACACATTTAACTGTAGTCTCTAACACACACACACACACACACACACATACTTAACTGTAAACTCTATAGAAACACATTCACTCACAAACACACACACACATACACACACACACACATACACACACACATTTAACTGTAGACTCTATAGAAACACATTCACTCACACACACACACACACACACACACACACATACACACACACAATTAAACTGTAGACTCTATAGAAACACATTCACTCACACACACACACACATACACACACATTTAACTGTAGACTCTATAGAAACACATTCACTCTCACACACATTTAACTGTAGATTCTATTGAATCACATACACACACACACACACACACATTTTAGTGTAGACTCTATAAACACACATTTAATTGTAGATTCTATAGAAACACACACACACACACACACACACACAAACAAATTTAACTGTAGAATCTATGGAATCACACACACACACACACACACATTTTAGTGTAGACTCTATAAACACACACATACATACACACACACAGACACACACACATTTTAGTGTAGAATCTATAAAAAAACACACATTTAACTGTAGATTCTATAGAAACACACACACACACATTTAACTGTAGATTCTATAGAAACACAAACACACACACATACACACAGAAACAAATTTAACTGTAGAATCTATGGAATCACACACAGACATTTTAGTGTAGACTCTATAAACACACACACACACACACACACATACACACACACATTTTAGTGTAGACTCTATAAACATACACACACACACACACACATTTTAGTGTAGACTCTATAAACACACACATACATACACACACACACACACACACACACACATTTTAATGTAGAGTCTATAAACACACATACACACACACACACACACACACACATTTTAGTGTAGACTCTATAAACACACACACATACATACACACACACACACACATTTTAGTGTAGACTCTATAAACACACACACACACACACACACACACATTTTAGTGTAGAATCTATAAAAAAACACACACATTTAACTGTAGATTCTATAGAAACACAAACACACACACATACACACAGAAACAAATTTAACTGTAGAATCTATGGAATCACACACAGACATTTTAGTGTAGACTCTATAAACACACACACACACACACACACACATACACACACACATTTTAGTGTAGACTCTATAAACACACACACACACACACACACACATTTTAGTGTAGACTCTATAAACACACACATACATACACACACACACACACACACACATTTTAATGTAGACTCTATAAACACACATACACACACACACACACACACACACACACACATTTTAGTGTAGACTCTATAAACACACACATACAGACACACACACACACATTTTAGTGTAGACTCTATAAACACACACATACATACACACACACACACACACACACATTTTAGTGTAGACTCTATAAACACACACATACATACACACACACACACACACACACACATTTTAGTGTAGACTCTATAAACACACACACACACACACACACACATTTTAGTGTAGACTCTATAAACACACACACATACACACACACACATTTTAGTGTAGACTCTATAAACACACACACATACACACACACACACACACATTTTAGTGTAGACTCTATAAACACACACATACATACACACACACATTTTAGTGTAGACTCTATAAACACACACATACATACACACACACACACACACACATTTTAGTGTAGACTCTATAAACACACACATACATGCACACACACACACACACACACATTTTAGTGTAGACTCTATAAACACACACACATACATACACACACACACACACACACACACATTTTAGTGTAGACTCTATAAACACACATACATACACACACACACACACACACATTTTAGTGTAGACTCTATAAACACACATACATACACACACACACACACACACACACACACATTTTAGTGTAGACTCTATAAACACACACATACATACACACACACACACACACATTTTAGTGTAGACTCTATAAACACACACACACACACACACACACACACATTTTAGTGTAGACTCTATAAACACACATACATACACACACACACACACACATTTTAGTGTAGACTCTATAAACACACATACATACACACACACACACACACACACATTTTAGTGTAGACTCTATAAACACACATACATACACACACACACACACACACACATTTTAGTGTAGACTCTATAAACACACATACATACACACACACACACACACACACATTTTAGTGTAGACTCTATAAACACACATACATACACACACACACACACACACATTTTAGTGTAGACTCTATAAACACACATACATACACACACACACACACACACACATTTTAGTGTAGACTCTATAAACACACACACACACACACACACACACACACACATTTTAGTGTAGACTCTATAAACACACACACACACACACACACACACACACATTTTAGTGTAGACTCTATAGAAACACAGACAGAGGTGTATAGAATTGTAAAACATTATTAGTGTGCTGCAGATTAAGAATGTGTTCAGTATTGGGGGGGAAACAGGTGTTATGTCAAGAGTAACGGTCATTTTTGAAAATATAAGTAAGGCATTATTAACATGGCCTAAATGGTACATTTCTATTAAAAAAGCCCATTGAGAAGAGGATAATATGATAGTTTAGATATTTTGCTGGTAAAGGTCTTGATAAACGAGTGAGAGTGAAGCTGCTCTGCGCCTCTGGGATTAAAACGTCTAGTGAAGCTGCTGGAGCTCAGGACGTCCATTTACGGAGAGCTAGAACTAGTTTATAACTTCAGAAGCAAACGTCTCACATCCTGCGATTGGATTTCTCTTCACCTTTCTGATGTGTGTGTGTGTGTGTGTGTGTGTGTGTGTGTGTGTGTGTGTGTGTGTGTGTGTGTCCTGATGATGTAGCATGACTCCAGCGACACTGAGGCACTCGCCGCTTATTATCTTTCAGTCAGACGTGGTTAATCGTGCTCTGACCGGAAGTGTCCTCCATGCTGTCGGAGGGAAAAAAACCGGTGTTTGTGTAGAAATAATTCGTTAAAGTTGGAGATCTTTTCTTCGAGGGAAATGAGAGAATATTTCCTCCACTGACGAGTGTCTTCTATCATGAGTTTGATTTTTAAACTTATTTATGGTGAGAAAGCCTGGATTATGCGTCCGGGGATTTTAACTTCATTTAAGCTCGGATCGGCGCCCATTTACAGGCTTTTAACTAGTTTATAACTTCAAAAAATAGCAAACAAATTCCTTCACCTTTTGATTGGTGTGTGGTTGTGTGGTGTGTTGTTGGTCTGACGTGTGTGTGTGGTGTAATTCCTCCCTGATACATGTAGCATGCCCCAGCACACTGAGGCAAATGTTGCTTATTATCTATACAGTCAGCTGGTTTTAATTGCTCTGCCGGATTCCCTATGCTGTCGGGGAAAAAACCGGCGTGAATTGTGTAGGGAATTTTTAAAGGGAGATGTTTTCTTGATGGAAGGAGTTTCCTCCAGGGTGTCCTCCAGGGGTTCCCGTGTTTGCTTAAAAAAACTTATTAAAAAATTAGAAGTGAAATTTTAAAAAATGGGGAAAATGGTTTTTAATTTTTAATCGGAAAAAAATAGCAAAAAACCTAAAACACAATTTGATTGGCTTTCAGAATACAATGGTTGAAAAATTCAGGAAAACAATGGGGGAAAATTTCCTTGAAACTAAAGGAAAAATCCAGAAAAAATTCTGAAAAATCTGAAAATGAAAATTATCAAAAGTCCGGGTTTAAACACTTTAAAATAAAAAAACAGGATACCACAAGTGAACGTTCAAAAAGGGAATCCGGGAAAATGACTTGATGAAAGCCCCAGTGAAAACCAGAAAAATCTGGTACCCTTCAAAAACGAAATAAAAAATTAAGAAGTTTGCAAATAAAAAATCGGAAAAAAATTTTAAAAAAAATCTGAAAACAATAAAAAAAATCTGAAAACACAATAAAAAATCAGAAAACAATAAAAAATCAGAAAAACAATGAAAAATCTGAAAACAATAAAAAATCAGAAAACAATGAAAAATCTGAAAACACAATAAAAAATCAGAAAACATTTAAAAAATCAGAAAACAATAAAAAATCAGAAAACAATAAAAAATCAGAAAACACTAAAAAATCAGAAAAACAATAAAAATCGAAAACACTTTAAAAAATCATAAAACAATAAAAGATCTGAAAACACAATAAAAAATCAGAAAACAATTAAAAATCTGAAACAAATAAAAAATCTGAAAACAATAAAAAATCAGAAAACAATAAAAAATCTGAAAATTACAATAAAAAATCAGAAAACAATAAAACATCTAAAACAAAAAAAATCTGAAAACAATAAAAAATCAGAAAACAATAAAAAATCTAAAACAAAAAAATCTGAAAAACAATAAAAAATCTAAAAAGCAATTTAAAATCTGAAAACATTTTAAAAAATCATAAAAAAAAATCTGAAAACACAATAAAAAATCAGAAAGAAATTTAAAAATCTGAAAACACTAAAAATTCAGAAAACAATAAAACATCTGAAAACACAATAAAAAATCAGAAAACAATAAAAAATCTGAAAACACAATAAAAAATCTGAAAACAATAAAAAATCTGAAAACACAATAAAAAATCAGAAAACAATAAAAAATCTGAAAAATACAATAAAAAATCTGAAAACACAATAAAAAATCAGAAAACAATAAAAAATCTGAAAACACAATAAAAAATCAAAAAACACTTTAAAAAATCAGAAAACACTTTAAAAAATCAGAAAACACAATAAAAAATCAGAAAACACTAAAAAATCAGCAAACAATAAAAAATCTGAAAACACGATAAAAAATCAGAAAACACTAAAAAATCAGAGAAAACAATGAAAAATTTGAAAACACGATAAAAAATCAGAAAACACTAAAAAATCATAAAACAAAAGATCTGAAAACACGATAAAAAATCAGAAAACACTTTAAAAAATCATAAAACAAAAGATCTGAAAACACAATAAAAAATCAGAAAGCAATTAAAAATCTGAAAACACTAAAAAATCAGAGAAAACAATAAAAACATCTGAAAACACAATAAAAAATCAGAAAACAAAAAAAACATCTGAAAACACAATAAAAAATCAGAAAACAATAAAACATCTGAAAACACAATAAAAAATCAGAAAACAATAAAAAATCTGAAAACACAATAAAAAATCTGAAAACAATAAAAAATCTGAAAACACAATAAAAAATCAGAAAACAATAAAAAATCTAAAAATACAATAAAAAATCTGAAAACACAATAAAAAATCAGAAAACAATAAAAAATCTGAAAACACAATAAAAAATCAAAAAACACTTTAAAAAATCAGAAAACACTTTAAAAAATCAGAAAACACTTTAAAAAATCAGAAAACACAATAAAAAATCAGAAAACACTAAAAAATCAGCAAACAATAAAAAATCTGAAAACACGATAAAAAATCAGAAAACACTAAAAAATCAGAGAAAACAATGAAAAATTTGAAAACACGATAAAAAATCAGAAAACACTTTAAAAAATCATAAAACAAAAGATCTGAAAACACGATAAAAAATCAGAAAACACTTTAAAAAATCATAAAACAAAAGATCTGAAAACACAATAAAAAATCAGAAAACACTTTAAAAAATCATAAAACAAAAGATCTGAAAACACAATAAAAAATCAGAAAGCAATTAAAAATCTGAAAACACTAAAAAATCAGAGAAAACAATAAAAACATCTGAAAACACAATAAAAAATCAGAAAACAATAAAACATCTGAAAACACAATAAAAATCAGAAAACAATAAAACATCTGAAAACACAATAAAAAATCTGAAAACAATAAAAAATCTGAAAACAATAAAAAATCTGAAAACAATAAAAAATCTGAAAACACAATAAAAAATCAGAAAACAATAAAAAATCTGAAAATACAATAAAAAATCTGAAAACACAATAAAAAATCAGAAAACAATTAAAAAATCTGAAAACACAATAAAAAATCAGAAAGCAATTAAAAATCTGAAAACACAATAAAAAATCAGAAAACAATAAAACATCTGAAAACACAATAAAAAATCAGAAAACAATAAAAAATCTGAAAACACAATAAAAAATCAAAAAACACTTTAAAAAATCAGAAAAACACTTTAAAAAATCAGAAAACACTTTAAAAAATCAGAAAACACAATAAAAAATCAGAAAACACTAAAAAATCAGCAAACAATAAAAAATCTGAAAACACGATAAAAAATCAGAAAACACTAAAAAATCAGAGAAAACAATGAAAAATTTGAAAACACGATAAAAAATCAGAAAACACTTTAAAAAATCATAAAACAAAAGATCTGAAAACACGATAAAAAATCAGAAAACACTTTAAAAAAATCATTAAAACAAAAGATCTGAAAACACAATAAAAAATCAGAAAACACTTTAAAAAATCATAAAACAAAAGATCTGAAAACACAATAAAAAATCAAAAAAGCAATTAAAAATCTGAAAACACTAAAAAATCAGAGAAAACAATAAAAACATCTGAAAACACAATAAAAAATCAGAAAACAATAAAACATCTGAAAACACAATAAAAAATCAGAAAACAATAAAACATCTGAAAACACAATAAAAAATCTGAAAACAATAAAAAATCTGAAAACAATAAAAAATCTGAAAACACAATAAAAAATCAGAAAACAATAAAAAATCTGAAAATACAATAAAAAATCTGAAAACACAATAAAAAATCAGAAAACAATAAAAAATCTGAAAACACAATAAAAAATCAAAAAACACTTTAAAAAATCAGAAAACACTTTAAAAAATCAGAAAACACTTTAAAAAATCAGAAAACACAATAAAAAATCAGAAAACACTAAAAAATCAGCAAACAATAAAAAATCTGAAAACACGATAAAAAATCTGAAAACACGATAAAAAATCAGAAAACTAAAAAATCAGAGAAAACAATGAAAAATTTGAAAACACGATAAAAAATCAGAAAACACTTTAAAAAATCATAAAACAAAAGATCTGAAAACACGATAAAAAATCAGAAAACACTTTAAAAAATCATAAAACAAAAGATCTGAAAACACGATAAAAAATCAGAAAACACTTTAAAAAATCATAAAACAAAAGATCTGAAAACACAATAAAAAATCAGAAAGCAATTAAAAATCTGAAAACACTAAAAAATCAGAGAAAACAATAAAAACATCTGAAAACACAATAAAAAATCAGAAAACAATAAAACATCTGAAAACACAATAAAAAATCTGAAAACAATAAAAAATCTGAAAATACAATAAAAAATCAGAAAACACAATAAAAAATCAGAAAACAATAAAAAATCTGAAAACAATAAAAAATCTGAAAACACTAAAAAATCAGAGAAAACAAAAACATCTGAAAACACAATAAAAAATCAGAAAACAATAAAAAATCTGAAAACACAATAAAAAATCAGAAAACAATAAAAAATCTGAAAACACAATAAAAAATAAGAGAAAACTATAAAAAAATCAGAAAACAATAAAAAAAATCAGAAAGCACAATAACAAGTCAGAAAACACAATAAAAAAATCAGAAAACAATTAAATAAATCAGAAAACACAATAAGTCAGAAAATACAATAAAAAATAAGAAAGCATTAAAAAAATCAGAAAACAAAATTTAAAAATCGGAAAACAAAATAAAGTCAAAAACACAATAAGTCAGAAAACACAATAAAAAATCCGAAAACACAAGGAGAATTAAGACAAAGTGGAAAAGGTAGGTATAGTTTGTGAATGGAATTCTTAGCTCTGATTGGATGAGGCATCTGTCACTCAGGATATACAGGAAGTAGGAAAACAATTTTGTATCTAATTTTATTTCTTGTACATGTGTGGAGTTCTGCCTTCACTCTAAAAAAATTTTTGATAGTGCAACTTTAAATCTTTTAAAGAAAATAACAAACATGTATATTAATATTTATAAGAAAATGGAATACATTCAGCGCTGCTTTGAAGACGTGTATCATGGCGTAAAGATCTAAAAACACACCAGGAATGTTCGGAAGACCAAACTATTCCAGATTAAAGGATGTAAGGAGCGCTATAAGAGCAGAGCTGCGTTCATACACACACCAATCCACTTTCTACTGCTGCAGCCTGCTGGACTTCCTGTACATCCTGAGTGACAGATGCCTCGTCCAATTAGAGGGAAGAATTCCGTTTGCAAACTATACCTACCTTTTCCGATTCGTCTGAATTGTCCTTGTGCACTTCTCGGTCACCGTATGTTTGCCTTATTTACTTCAAAAACAGAAAAAATACAAGTGCCACCTTGTTTCATGGACATTAAGTACACAATATGTAACTATAAATGGATTTAAAAAAAACGTGATTCTTTAACAAATGACAAATTCTTATCTGTTAGAAAAACGTTGTTTACTGTAAGTGTGACTCACTAACACGCCTCATCACACCGAGCCCTCTGATTATTTTCCTAAAACAGCATGACACACAGTCTATCATTCCTTACTTAACGTCCAGACTCATTTTTTTCTCCTTCCTCCAACGTAATTGCTTCCAAAATGGATTTTGACGTCCGCAGCGTGTAAGTGAGAGCCGATGATGCTCTTGAAAAGGCGCAGTATAATGCCTCATCCTATCGGTGTTGTGGTTCCTTTCAGAAAGAAGAGAAAGAAAAACATGGAGGATGAGTTAGAGAGAGTTTGCTCTGCAGCGTGTGGCCAGACGCGCCTCTTATTATTATTATTATTATTAGTAGTAGTAGTAGTAGTATTGTTATGTCAGAAATGAAGGTTTTTTTCTTCCATCGAAGTCAGATTTCAGCTCGATGGAGAGGTGTGACATGAACCCCGGATCTAGACGAGCATCCTAAATCCCACGGTTCCGTTACGTGCAGGTGATAAATTCCACATGTGGAAGAGTTACAAGGTGAAATGAGTGTAAATCCCAGTGCTGCAGAGAGACACCTCACTCACGCTGACGTCAATAAAAGCTCTCCAGCTCTCCAGTTTGCTTTAATTACTGCTGCTGTGTAAATATACACTCACCATTAAAAAAACATGTAGATGGACTCTGTGTTAATCTCTCTCTTTCTCTCTCTCTCTCTTTCTGTCTCTCTCTTTCTGCTGTCCTTCTCTCCGTACAGGGCAGACGCGCACATTTCTCCAACGTTTATGTGAATCAAATGCCCCATTTAGCCCTTGTTGCCTAAATCGGTATGGATGTGTTCGCTCACTTGTGCAAGGTGACCCCAGGGCAGATCTCTCTCTCACACACACACACACACACACACACACACACCAGCCATGTGATGGATGGCAGATTTCATAAAGCCTCTTTGCTCATTAGGGCACTTTGAATTTGAGTCTGTTCGCTTTGAGACACACACACACACACTACACACACTACACACACACATCTGTTTGTTTTGCTCGTCCTTCCTCGTGACCAGCAGGCAGAGAGACAAGACAGAGCCCCGTGGGACAAGCCTATGGTCAGTCATGTATAATGCATCACCACAGACTGGACGTCTCTCTTAAGTGTTTTCCTCACTAATGGGGATTTTACCAGCTTCATGAAAGTTTACTAGAAGGAGACGACGACTCTGAGATCAGAGCGCTCGTCTTAACCCACTCTGCCGTTCACCGAATGCTTTAAGACGCGTCACAGTTATGCATCTCTCCTTTTAAAGATCCTTCAGAGACATCCTTTATCGCCGTCATCATTTTTTCCCCATTGGCATACTTCCTACGAGGCCATTCCTTCCGACTGGGATTTATCCCTCACTTCATCTCTATCTAAACAGAGTGATGCGGCAGCACTTTAGTCTTTCAGTCTATCCACCTCCTCATCCTTACCCTCAAATAGATCAGCTTCAGAGCCTCATCAACAGCATCACACTCATCTTCTCCTACTCAGTCCACTACACCTTCTCTGGATTTCCTGAGGAACCGTGAGCCTTCTCTTCATATATTAAACTCTGCAGTAACCTCACTAGCGATTCCTTTGTCCTTTCACCTAGCATCCAGGCTGACCTATTGTGCTGACATATTGTGCTGACATGCAGTAAAGTCTCTGAGATGAGCGTTTAATATTTCTGTTCATTATTTCTCAATATTACATCTGTCACACACACCAACACGTGCCTCCACTGACAAGAGCAGCGTTTAATTGAAGTAGAAAAACGGGATTCAGTTATGCCACATTAGACACTTTTTTTTTTCCCTTCCTAGAAGTTAATATCTGTTCATGGATATCAGAATATGGAAAAAAATTAGCAAGAAGACACGACTGTAGAGATTTCTGTACAGACAGATGTGTTTTTCCTCAGACTTGATGAACCTGCTGTGTTTGTGGTCAGAGCTCATGGCATGGCTATTAAATAAACAATCAGGTTCTCAACACGTCCCGGGTGTGGAGAGCTGTAGAGAGGAAGTGTACGCTAGCCGGACCCAGAGCCTCCTGCGCGGACAGCTTTGCTCACACTGCAGGGAAACAGCTGCTTATGGGATTTTGTAAACAAACCGAAAGCGTTTAGTATTTAGCGGCGATAATTCCTGCTCATTGTGCGCTTGCCAAATGCTGTTTCACTTGGAGAGGCTCTGGAGGAAGCGAGCAGTAAATCACTCTTGAATTGCGAATGATTGCACATTGTGTTCCCTCAGCATCAAGTGGTTGACACGTGACGGCACCGGCGGTCCACAGACAGACGGTTCTCCATGACGACTTTCTCTTCTTTTTTTTTTCGGTTTATCTTTGTTTCATTTTGCTAAGTTATTGAGAACAGCAAACTTTTCTTGACAGTGACGCAGCTCTTTTCCACTTTTCTCTCACTTAACGCCAGAGTTTAAGACCTCTGGCAGATAAAACATCCAAGATCGTCTGACAGCGATAAAGCATTAATGACCTTTTTCAGCTGACAAGAGGTCAGAGAAACCGCTGACCCTTTTTAACAAAGCAGCCATCTTTCTGCTAGTTAGAGAGCCGAATTATTGCGCAACCGGAGACCGGGGCTTTTTAAGGGAGGCTCGAGACGAGAGAGGACGTCATCTCAAGTCAGCGCAAATACAAAAACTGACACAATGCCGGAGAAAACGTTGTTAAATATCGACTTCCTGTATGACTAATGCATTGTCTTTAATATAATTATAGCTTTTTAATTAAACACATTTAACATTTTAGTAATTATAGTAGCTACAAAAGCTAAAAATAATGAGCATTTGATCATATCATGCTGAATGAGAGAATAGTTCAGCTTACAGAATCAGATGACTGAATTAGATCAGCTGTGGATAATAAATAGAATTGGGTCACAGAATCATATCATTGAATCATATGAGTCAGAGGTTACTGAATAGAATCATATCATTGAATCATATGAGTCAGAGGATACTGAATAGAGTCATATCATTGAATGTGAGTCAGAGGATGCTGAATAGAATCATATCATTGAATCATATGAGTCAGAGGATACTGAATAGAGTCATATGATTGAATCACATGAGTCAGAGGATACTGAATAGAATCATATCATTGAATCACATGAGTCAGAGGATACTGAATAGAATCATATCATTGAATCACATGAGTCAGAGGATACTGAATAGAATCATATCATTGAATCACATGAGTCAGAGGATACCGAATAGAATCATATCATTGAATCACATGAGTCAGAGGATACTGAATAGAATCATATCATTGAATGTGAGTCAGCGGATACTGAATAGAATCATATCATTGAATGTGAGTCAGAGGATACTGAATAGAATCATATCATTGAGTCAGAGGATACTGAATAGAACTGTTTTACTGAATCACATCAGTTCTGATACTAAATAGAATAAGATCACTTAATCTTTTGAGTCATGGATAGTAAATAAAATTGTATCACTGAATCGTATTAGTTGTGAATACTCAATAGAATCAGATCACTGAATTGTTTGAGTCATATGATACTAAATTCAATCGAATCCCTGAATCGTAACAACAGTCAGGGGATAGTAAATCGAATCAGATCACTGAATTGTATCAGTTGTTGATACCGAATAGAATCAGTTCACACAGATTTAAATCATGGGATTGTATCAGTCAGACGATAAGTATCACTGAATCATATCAGTTTTAGACACCAAATAGTATCGGATCACTGAATCGTAACAGTTGGGAGATACTAAATAGAATCGGATCGCATAGAATCATATTACTGAATTGTATAAGACAGAGGATACTAAATAGAATCAGATCACTCAATGGTATCAGTCATGAATACTAAATAGAATTGGAACACCGAATCGCATCAGTCTGTGGATGCTAAATAGAATCGGATCACTGACTCGTATCAGTTGGAGGGTACTTAATAGAATCAGGTCACTGAATCGTGAGACAGAGGGTACTAAATAGAATTGTTTTACTGAATCATAACAGTTGTGGATACTAAATAGAATCGGGTCACTGATTCTTATGAGTCGTGAATAGTAAATAAAATGGTATCACTGAATCGTCTTAGTTGTGAATACTTAATAGAATCAGATCACTGAATTGTATGAGTTGTGGATAGTGAATAGAATAGAATCGGATCACGTAGAATCATATTACTGAATTGTATCAGTTGTGAATGCTATAAAGAATTGGAACACTGAATCGCATCAGTTTGTGGATACTAAATAGAAACATATCACTGAACTGTACGAGTCAGAGAATGCTGAATAGAATCAGGTAACTGAATCGTATCAGTCAGATGATATGAGTCAGTGACCCGATTCTAAGTAGTATCATCTGACTCATATGATTCAGTGATATGATTCTATTTAGTATCCTCCAGCTGATACGAAACACTGACTCGATTCTATTTAGTATCAATTGGAGGATACTAAACAGAATCATATGAGTCAGAGGATACTGAATAGAATCGTTTTACTGAATCATATCGGTTGTGGATGCTAAATAGAATAAAACCACTCAGTAGTGGATAGCAAATAAAATTGAAGCATTGAATTCTATCAGTCAGAGGGTACTAAACAGAATCAGATCACTGAATCATATGTGTCAGAGGATACTAAATTGAATTGAATCCCTGAATCGTAACATTTGTGGATACTAAATAGAATCAGATGACTGAATTTTATGAGTCAGAGGATAGTGAATAGAATCATATCACTGAATCGTACCAGTTGTGAATATTGAATAGAACCGGATCACTGAGTCATGTCAATTGTGGATACCCGGTAGAATCAGATCACTGAATCATATGAGCATACTTAATAGAATTGGGTCCCTGAATTGTAACATTTGTGCATACTGAATTGAATCAGGTGACTGAATCGTATCAGTTTGCTGACACTAGATAGAATCGGATCACTGAATTGTACCAGTTGTGGATACTAAACAGAATCAAATCTCTGAACGAATGTTTGTGTGTTAAACAGAATCTTTAATTCGTTTTGTTTGGAAGACTCAGACGTTATCTGCCTATAGCTGCATAAACACATACAGTGATTTTATTGCTGCACGTCTCCAGCCACATGAGCTCTGAAGTCATCAGCAGACTTCCTGTCCTTCTCCTGGTTGCCGTAGCAATAACGTTTATCAGTGGATGGCAGAATTAGCGTTCAACTTTTGATGCCAAATCGGTTTTCTTGGGGCTAAAACGAAAGCGAGATTTCAGCAGTGTTTAGGAATTTCTCCAGGAACCTGACCAGGATGTTGATCTGGATGGAAGTGAAACACCATTTAAACCTTCACAGCGTCTCCACATTCCTCCTTACGCTACAACTTTGAGAAACGTCAATAATCACTGATTCATCATCTTCTTTTGCGAGGTCATTTGTTATCTGGGCTTTAATTATTATTTTGTCGTTTGCTCTCATTAATGCTCACATAAAATCTATTAATTATGATCTCCATTTGCATTTTAATGAGCAAGGGCCTGATAATTAAATCGGACTACACGAGGTTATAATTGAATGACCCCTAGCTCCAGCTACGACGGGTGGACGTGAGAGGTGACGCCGCTCTCCGTGATAAAGGACAGGAAATAAAACAGAACGTCAGCAAAAAAAAAACGGATCGCTGCTCGTCCGTCCACGAAGGGTTAATTCTGCATCTGCTGACCGTCATAACGTATTTTTAATTCTATTTTTAATCAGCCATCACTTCTTCCTGCGTCGAGGCTTACTTTGTTTTTTTTTCTTAAACCGTTGAATAGTTTTGCAAAGAAGCAGCTGGAAAAAAATAATCAGCAAATTCACAAGGTCTTTCAGTATCACAAAGTTCCTGTGGATGTTAAATGACTATATATAGAGCAGGATAAAACTTTCCCTCTCTTCTTCTCTTCTTCTCTGTCTTGGTTTCTCTCTTTTCCCTTCCACTCAGAGTGACTTCATCGGCAGTAATGTGTCATGTACGATTTTTAGCAGCACACAAGAAGATGCACTGTGGATTAATTATAGCTGGTGTGAGGGTAAAGACGGAGTAATTACTCTAAAGAGTTCTGGTTCTACATTATCTTCACATTAGAGCCGTTAATCCCTGAAGTTCTGATGAACTGTACATATGCAGGATCGACTTCTCCATTCTGATTGGTCAGAACAGAAGGTTTACATTAATGCGCTCGTTAGAGTCGTTTC
This sequence comes from Hemibagrus guttatus, assembly GCA_033459395.1. Lineage (NCBI taxonomy): Eukaryota > Metazoa > Chordata > Actinopteri > Siluriformes > Bagridae > Hemibagrus > Hemibagrus guttatus. Next base: position 31,291,229 of record JAUCMX010000002.1, read on the forward strand.
TATAGTAACAGCTCACACACAGGGACTTTTTATAGGTGTATGTCCGATACAATGTCCATTATTTTAAACCCAATAGCACCGTCTCTGAAAGCGGCCATTTTTGGTCCTGTGTCACTTGCTGAACTCAAGGTGCAGGAAACCGAATCGATTTTCTTGACTTGATTTAAGGGTTTAAGGTTTCGCCGCATTGCATTATGGGTCCTGTAGTGAACAGCAAGCGACCGTTAATAATCGCCTCGCCGGCGCTCTCTCCCGCTTCATCCCAGAGAGGTTTTTTTTTTCCCTCTGTAAGATGTGTTTAATGAAGCTGAAAGAACAGAAGGCACTTTTTGACTCATAATCATAACGTTCACATGTGTGAAGATTTAATGAGTAGATCGATCGAGGAGGCTTATTTTAATTGTATTTATTGTTTAACGGGAGCAAAGACACTGTGAGCAGAATAAAACAGAAAAGAACAGGAATATTTTTTTTAATAGTGCATCAGTCTTTCTAAGTGTATGGATTAGTTTCTCCAGGATTTTGTGATTTCGTGATCGCACAAAAACTCTTTGAAATTCAGAGAAGCTTGTGATTTTTTAAAAAATTGTTATTATTTATATTTAGGATTAAATTATTTTTAAACATACAGCTCTTACAGAACGTCATTACTTGTGTGTTTTCACTGCTAGGAGGTTAAAAGAAGAATCCTGTGCTTGTGATTTCACCAATTAGTCGATTTCCTCAAAACCCAAACCAAAAAAGACGCAAAATCGAGCAAATTTTGGTCGCAACAATCACACAACTGTCTGAAATCCTGACAACTGATTAAGATGCAACATTGACGTAACATGCTAATGTTTTAAATGAAACCTTCCGGAGTTTGTCATGTCCTACATGCCAAGCACACCGTCTTGAAGCAAAGTTAGCTCAGTTTTTTAGTTTATTCTGTATAGAACAATGATCCAGCCACCACCATGAGGACAAACTGATGACTCTCCTCCTGTCACTGACCTTCTAACAGCCATGTATCTTTAAACCAGGTCCCTGTGTAAACCTGCTCCATCACCACGTTACCTAGAATCTAATCACTTTGCTTCATAAAGTGTGTTTTTATTCACTTCCTGTTTATCGTGCTACGAGAAGAACAGAGTCGCACTTTATCGAGCTCTGGTTTGTCACAGGAGCTGGAAGTCAGATAAGGATAGCTACACACACACACACACTTGTGTGTATATATAGAAGTACGTATAGAGCTGTAGAGGTGTAGAGAACACACTGCAGTTGTTAGCAGTAGTCCACCTCCACTCGAAGTGAGGAGGATTTCTCGGTAAAGCGAGTGCCATGACAGCTCTGTAAACACACCTCGGGTTCAACCTGTTATCCAGAGACTACACGGAGAACCGCCGCAGATGTGTCGAACCTCTCGCCGTATCCTGCAGCACACCGCGAGGTCATGCCCCACAGACTAAGCGTAAAGGTGGCATTATGGAACAGTGAAGCCTGGTAGAAGTTATGCTAGTGCACCTTGTACTTCCTTCATGTTATTTCCATTTATTATATGACGATATCTTTTCCCCCTGATGCACTATATCTTTCACCATATTTAAGTTTGCTAGCAAACCTCCCGTGGCATTGGACTCCGTCTAAACAGATTATCCTTCATCATAATCTGATGTTTCTCACACTACATTCCTAAACCCTGTTGCAACCCTGTTCTTCTCATTTTCATATTTTCACCACATGAACAATCCTGATTGGATAAATCCAGCGTGCTTTAAATAAGGTAAAAAAAAAAAAAGTTCAAGTCTGTGGTTCTGCACTTGAGCAGGTTCTGTTATCTTTCACAGCTTTATCATCTTTTTTACTCTGTGTAAGTCTGTCTTGAAGTTCGTCCGTTCGCTAATATCCGATGTCCGCTAATTTTTCAGCGTCACGTACTTCCTCCTTCCTGTGATGCGCGTTTCCGTGATGTCGAGCGTTTTTTCCGCCTGACTCTATCTACCGAGCCGTTTTTCTCTTGTTAAGTGTTTCTACATCCTGGTTTTCATCTGATACAGCAGGATCTCGCCAAACGAATTTAATTGGTTCCGGAGGCGAGTTCTTAAGTTGGAAATTTGTATTGTGAATCGAATTTTCTCATAAGAGATAATGTAAATGCAGATAATCCGTTCCAGCCGCCCAAAAATATGACCAATATGACCAATACGAAGCGTATGTAAACTTGCCCAAGCCAAGCATTCCATGTCAAGGCTCCTCACAGGAAGTCGTGCCACCAAGCTTGGGCTAAAAATAGAACAGACGCCACCGATCTGTCAACAAAAAAAACGCCCGAAATGTCACCTAGCGTTTGAATGCATGCCGAAGGCAACGTTGGTATCACAACAGGCGCATGGTTTCACACTGAACACGTTCAGCACCGCGATGTGGAGTTAACACTGTAAACACTGCCGTGCTGATCCTGCTCCAGAGCAGAGTTTCATAACCCCAGAGTTTCTACATTACACACCTGAAACCTTCCTCTACCCCGGGGGTAACAGCGGGGTTTGGTGAGATGACCTCAAAATCAGGAGGTAAACATGCAGGTCACTCTGAGGTTTTATTGATTAGTTTGAGAAGGCAGAGCGATGATGATGATGATGATGATGATTATTATTAGCAGTAATAGTGGAGGTGTTATCTTGAATAAACATGCGAGTGAAGATGGAGAAGGTCGAGTACGAGTGTGTAGCGTGCTGATCGATTGTTGCATTGAAACATTTATGTATTATCACGTGTTCTTCACAAGCGGGAGCTGCTCGGAGCTGGAGTGAGGGAGATTATTACCCCCCTACATGTGAGGAAGGTATTTATATGGGGTGTGATGAAGAGATTTGAGCGCTGCACGGTTGCGTCGTCAGGATGGAGGCGCTCCAGCAGTTAACAATCCAGATGTGAGACGTGTTGTGTTCTAATGAAGCACTCAGGAGGAAGGAGTGAGCGATTACAGGCAGCACTCCACAACCCCACGAGGAACACTTTCAAGAAGCGTGTGTAGAGGATGAACACCACACCTGCGCCGTCGTACCGCCGTCAAGGAAAAAAAGCCCATTCATAAGTAATGGGACGTGCAGAAGCTCTTGCTGTAGTGCTAATGAAGGTGACGGGCAGCACGCCATCAGCCCTGATGTTCAGGGAAATCAAACTCGCGCCCTTTTAAACTCTAAAATTTTTAGACTTTTACTGTGGAAACACTTCAGGCTGCAGACTCGCTGCTTCAAGGAGGAGTACTTTCTGGATAAAACTTTTATTATGTTTTGGTTGAACTTTTGATCATGGAATGCTCTTTCTATCTCTCATTTTCTCCATCGCTCTCTCTCTCTCTCTCTCTCTCTCTCTCTCTCCCCCTTTCGCTTTCTCCGTCTCTCTCTCTCAAGCTCTCTCTATTCTGCATTCACATCAGCATTGGCCAATCACACCTCTCTGTTATCATGTGTATGCGGATGCACACACACACACAAACATCTCTATCTATAACACACACACATACACACACACCTCTCTATCTCTCCATCTATAACACACACACAGACCTCTCTATCCATAACCCCTCCCACACACACATACACACATCTCTCTCTCTCTGTTTATCTATGACCCACTCACACACACACACACACACATCTCTCACTTTCTCTTTTTTCTATCTATCTATCTATCTATCTATCTATCTATCTATCTATCTATCTATCTATCTATCTATCCATCCATCTATCTATATATATATATATAGACACACACACACATACACATTGTTAGTGTCGTAGTTCTGTGGCCTCAAACCATGAACAACTCACGATTTATTGGATTTTTTTAAAGTATTCTTAACAGTGTTGTTTCACACAAGGAGATGAAGATGTTATGCATGATCATGATGTCGCACATCACACACACCTGCAACACACACATACACACACTCGCAGTTATCTTGCTCCGATGCCGAGCAATTCCATTACCATGCATTATGCATGGCTCCTACATCACCTTTAGACGGAGAGAGGGAGGAAAGGGAAGGCAGAGGCCCGCCCTTGCTCTGCTGATCAGACTATAATGATCATTTATTTATAGGGTCTTGTTTACACAAGCGCAGGACGATCTCTCTCACGCCGAGCGCGGCTGATTTATTACCTTGACCTTTCCGCCACAGGTGAGGCCTCGCCGCACATTACCGTGCTGATCACGCCCACCGCACTGCACCTGTGGCTGCTGCTCGCTCTCATTTTACACACCCGTGAGCAATTTGTACATCCCGCCACACACACACACACACACTGTCCCAGCCTGCACTGCTTTTTGTTGATAATGTTCATTACAGAGCGGTGTGTGTCAGTGAAGCCCCTCGCTGCTGTTTGGTTATTGTGAAAGAAAAGAAAATCCTCTCATCACACAGCAAACAGCACCACAGAGAGACGCCATCACACACACACACACACACACACACACACACACACACACACACCTCTATCTATAATACACACATCTCTCTCTCGCCCTCTTTGTCTGTCTGTCTCTCTCTCCCTCCCTCTCTCTCTATCGCTCTCTCTCACACACCCACACCCACACCTCCCTATCTATCTATCTATCTATCTATCTATCTATCTATCTATCTATCTATCTATCTATCTACTATCTTACACACATCTCTCTCTCTCTCTCTCTCTCTCTCTCTCTCTCTCTCTCTCTCTCTCTCTCTCTACCACCACCTCTGAATCTCTTCCTTTGCCCATCTCACTTTCCTGTCTCATACACACGCTCACAAACTTTTTTAATCTCTATCATTCTGTCTCTCTCTCTCTCTCTCTCTCTCTCTCTCTCTCTCTCTCTCTCTCTCTCTCTCTCTCTCTCTCACACACACACACACACACACACCTTCTCTCTCTTTCCCACATGCATTCTTGCACTTCTTGTCTTCTCTCTGTCACTCACTCTCTCTCTCTCACTCACTCCTCCTTTATACCTCTTATTCTCATTTCACATACACACACACTCTCTCTCTCTCTCTCTCTCTCTCTCTCTCTCTCCCTCACCAGCTCTCATTCTCTTCCTTTGTCCTTTCTCCTACACATGCACTCACAAACTTTTTTAATCTCCCTTTTTTTTTCTCCATATCTGTATCATTCTCCTTTTGTCTCGCTCTTACACACACACACACACACACACACACACACACACACACACTCCCCTTTTTGCTCTTTCTTCATGACTTACTCTCCTTTCTCGCACACATTATTGCTCTCTCTCTCTCTCTCTCTCTCTCTCTCTCTCTCTGCCGTCTTTCTGTCACTCTCGCCCTCTGTGTGTTTCTGTCTCACTCTCACACTAATCTGTCTTGCTGTATTATCCTCTTTGTACTTTTGCCCATTTCGTTCTCACCCACTTTCTCTTTCTCTCTCGTTCTCATTTTCTCCTCGTCCTTCTCTCTCCTCTACGTCTTTCTGTACCGCTCTTTTCATCCCTTAACCTTTTTCCCTTGATCTGTCTCTTTCTCTCACCGCCCATCCATCACGTCTGTCTCTCTTTTCTTCCTCTTTATTCCATCCCTCTGCCTTCTACCTGTCTATATTTTTTCTACCCTCTTCCTTTGTCTGTTTTTTTTTCCACTCTCTCACTTGTTCGCACGCTTTCTTCCCCAATGTATCTGTCTGTCTTTCTGCGTGTTTTTACACTCTGCTCTCGTTTGTCAGCGCTACACACAATATGACGTTGCTCACGCAGGCCGAGCCGGATCGGCTGGACGTCCCAGACGTGCGCTCATCTATTCCCAGTCAGATCACTGCGTCCATCTCATTCGAGATGGCATTTGCAATCCGACGCGTGCCGCAAACACGCGCCGTCTCCCGTCACCATCCCGCTGGCTCGCTGGCTCGCAGGAGTCTGTACAGCACGTGCCGTCCGGCTCGGGAGCTCTTGACCATCCACAAAGGTCACCTCATTTTACTGCCTCAACAACAGCTCGCTCGCTGCACTGATGCCAGGCGTCATGATAGAGTCTGACTCACGTTATTACACACGCGCCGCGTTTCCCGCCTGCTAATACTTTCAGAATTGCATTCAAACACCGTCAAAATGACATCTACTTTTCTGTGTAGCCTTGAACAAGCTGGCTTTTATTTACATGTGTCTCCATGGCAAAAAAACATCCACACACACACACACACACACACACACACACACACACACAAACTAATGTCTCTTATTTTGTATTCAACACCAGCCTCATTTTATATTCATCTGAACTGGATGTGCCAATTTGCAGCCAACTCTCAACAAGGTGCTTTTGAAAAGGGAATAAAGAAATCGGCTCATCAACCCGGGCTACTGTACGGCTCGGCAAAAAAACGTTTATCGTGTCTAATAGGTGTTCCCTCGCAATCATTCCCTGTCTTTAGTGGTGGAGAGAGAGAGAGAGAGAGAGAGTGAGTGAGAGAGAGAAACTTAACACGCGAAAACATCCCAGACAAATCCTATTAAAGTCAGAATCACAAAGACAGCGCTGCAATTTCAATACAGCAATTAAACTTCTCTACTTATTTCCCATGAAGCCATTTTTTTTCTTTCTTTCTTTTCCTCGGTGTGAAGAACTCGTTTAGTCACCTTGTTGAGCAGAGTGAAGATTCTCCATAAGGGGGCAGTCTGGTCGTCGTGTTTTTGTACAACAGAGAGTCCAGGATCGCTAATCTGATTGGACGTGCGGCGTTCCAAGAGCGTTTTTATTTAGTCTAACACGTGCTCGGACGTTTTGCTTCATTCGTCTGTTTTCACCAAGTGCATTTCCTGTCTTTGTAGCAGCCCCAATGAATCTGTTACTATCGAAATCATCAGTAGACACCAGATATATCTGTCGTAGGAGATATACAGTGGAACCTCAGCACATCAATTTAATTGGTTCTGGAGACGAGTTCTTAAGGTGAAAATTTGTATTGCGAAATTATTTTCCCATAAGAGATAATGTAAATGCAGATAATCCGTTCCAGCCGTCCAAAACTACGACCAATATGACCAATACGGAGCTTATGTAAACTGTATGGCTGCTTACAAAGAACTGACCCAAGCCAAGCATTCCATGTCAAGGCTCCTCACAGGAAGTCATGCCACCAAGCTTGAGCTAAAAATAGAACAGACCACCCATGCCACCAATCTGTCACCAAAAAAACATGCCGAAGGCAACATTGGTATTGTGGTATTGTTGACTCTTTTTTTAAAACAGCTTTCACCGACTGAATAAAAATTTGCGTAAACTCCTTTCGGTTGGATTCGCTTGGTTTTCCACTGACGCTAACATGTTTTGAACAGCTCCCGGACATATGCACAACTTAGCTGGCCTTCAGTTGGGTTTGTTCGTATGCCGATGCAAATTTCTTGCAAAATTGTAATTCTTTCATTCGTATGCCGATGTTCCACTGTATGAGGTATTGCTTTGGGTAACAGTTTGTTTTTTATAATCCAACCAATCAGATTCAAGCCTTGCTGTGTGAATCTTACATTTGTCAGTGTTTGTTTTTCCTGGAATTTGATTAACCACCTTTACTTTCTCGTGGTCATGAACAGTTCTATATTACTGTAATAAACATGGCGGCTTTGAGGAAACGGTAAAATGACTGAAACAGGTCAGTAACATTTACTTGAAGATATTGATATTAGACCCAAGCTTAGTCAGTATGATTATATATTTATTCTAAACAGTAGGGTTAATAATACGCTCTCATTAAGAAGGGACACAGGGCAAGGTACAGATATGTTGAAAGCTGGAGAAAAACATGTCTTGTAGAGGATGTCTTGTAGTGCATTTGCTTTGCTATTGTGTGTAAATATTATGCACATTGTCTGTGATCTGAAATATCTGGCATGTCAGAATTCCACCAGACACTAGATTGGAGCATTTCGTCAATAAGTGTGGTCAAGAACCACCTGCTTGTACAGAAGGAGTGAGTTTGACTGACGTGGCAGATGACCACCCACAGACCTTTTCCTGTTGCCTGGTGGCAAACGTGTGATTATCTTGTTTACTTGCAGCTAACTGCGTCAAACAGAACTGAATGCAGGATTCTGTCAAGTCCACTGACTCCGGAAAACCTCAGTGTGTCGTTGCTTTCAAAAGGTTTTTTTTTTTCCTTTCCTTACCGAGCATAGTTGGAGAAGTGTGTGTGTGTGTGTGCATTGACAGCAAGTCAAGTCAAGTGGGTTTATATTGTGATTCCTCTCGGATACACTGGAACGAAATGGTTTCTAAAATGGTTTCTAAAGGACCACATAACAGTACACAAGACTAAAATACCAATCTACAACAACGTGAGAATAAATACACAGAGCTGAAAGAGCTGTAACCTGCAGGTGGGGTAAGAGCAGTAGGTATAGTGTTCCATAAAGTGCCAAATGATTTGTCAAGTGCAGGTGTGCAGTGGTATTGAGCCATACCAGCTTCAGTGTTTGACTAGCCCAGGTAAGGGTCAGAGGGTGTTGACTAATCTGACCACCACTGGGAAGAATCTGTTGCAGATTCTGCCGGTTTTGGAAACACAGATGATCCGGTACCATATGCCAGGTGGCAGGATGGTGAGAGGGGTCAGAGATGGGCGTCTGAAATGCTGGTGGCTTTTTCCAAATGCAAATCAGATAGCGACCTTTAAGATCCTGAAACTTGTGGCCGGAAAAGTTTACACAAGATATCAAGAAGAGGTAGAGAAGCTGACGATGAGGCTAGACTGATGCGAACACTTATAGCTGCATGCCCGATAGGGTCTGGTTATTATTTGGATGGGAAACTGCATGGAAATTCCTGGTGCTGTAAGATTTTTTGGGCAGTGGTGGCTCAAATGGGGCAGTGGAGGTTCAAAGAGGGCTGTGGTGGCTAAAACGGGGCAGTGGTGGCTCAAACAGAGCAGTAGTGGCACAGATAAGGCAGTGTTGGCTAAATCTTGGGCAGTGGTGGTTCAAACAGAGGCAGTTGTGGCTCAAAAAGGTGCAGTGGTGGCTTAAACAGGCAGTAGTGCCACAGATGGGGCAGTTGTGGGTTAAACAAGGGCTGTGCTAGCATAAACTTGGGAGGTGATGGGTCAAACAGGGGCAGTGGTGGCTCAAACAGCACAGTAGTGGCACAGATGGGGCGGTTGTGGCTCAAACAAGGGCAGTGGTGGCTCAAACAGGGGCACTTGTGGTTCAAACAGAGCAGTGGTGGCATAAACTTGTGCAGTAGTGGCTCAAACTGGGGCAGGGGTAGCTCAAATGAGAGCGGGGCAGTTCAAAAAGGGGCAGTGGTGGCTCAAACCAGGGCAGTGCGGTTCAAACAGAGTAGCTCTGGGATGTTGCTTGGAAGATTGTAGGCTGAAGCCCCAGAACCCCCAAGCTGCAATTATTGGATCTTTGAACAAGACCCTTAACCCTCTTTACCCCTGGGGTGCTGTATCATGGCTGACCTTGCCTCTTCCTGAGCTGGGATATGTGAAGAAAATAATTACGCTGTGCTGTATGTGTGACACACAAAGTTGTTATCTCATTCTCCACTGTAATGTTCAACTCAAACCTTCATATTTGAGTAGATCAAGGTCTAATTAAAATGGAGGAATTAGAAGTACAACAGCGCCACAGCCACAATGATGTCTATGGTTAAGTCTAGTGATGAGTGTTATTCACATGCTACCCACACATTCTCTAATACACTCTTCTCATATCTCCCCTGAGTGTCAAATAAATTAACTCCAAGAGCACAGTGGCCACCATCACACCCACCGACATGGGGATGTCTGACCGTACCCATGAACCTCTCCCATCAATGGTGAAATTGTGTTTTGCCCCGGTGTGTCGCTCATCATGTCAGAACAACCTTGACTCTTCATTTCCTGTCTCGCAGTAATTGGGAGCAGGCATTCGGTTGGATATAAAGGATTGAAGGGATTAGGCTAGACGAGGTTAGATTAGTTGTAAACAGTTAGCATTACACAGAGATTTGCCAACAGGAACAGAGCAGTTTGGGGTTCCGTATTGAATCGTGACAGAAAAATATTGATGGTTGTAGTCTTATCTACATTTCTGCACGAATTAATAATTAATTAGTAGAAATTTGAGACTTGTCTGAACATCTGTCATCGTCATATGGTTAAGTTACTAATCATACTTTCCCATGCCATGACTTTTTTAATGCCGGCATACAGCATATGCTGTGTCTTTTAATTGATCGGTTTGTTTATTTTCACAGCAGATGCTAGGCTAGCCGTGGTTTGCTTGGCACATAGCTATCGCTTTCATCCAACAGGATTCGCAGACAAGCTGTTCAGAGGTTAATGAAAGACTCATGTAATATACTATGCATGTAGCTTATTAACATTATCCTGCAGGACAAAAACGTATTTGCTAGCACAGGTTACCGTAAGATGGTTAGCATTCAAAATAACATTCTCAGCTATGATGTTTTCTGTAACAGCAGATCTGACATTAGTCACATGTTTGCGTTCATGCCCTTCTCCAGCATCTCCAGTGTCAGAGATTTCAGTCACAGGTAAAACTGTTACTTCACTCAGTTTGGTTCACTCTGAGGTTAGTAATGAGGGAATAATAACATTTATAGCTGCTATAACGTAAGTGAGAACAGGGACAAAACACCTCAACATTAATTAAGTAAATATTTAATTAGAAACTGTTAAATTTCTGTCGTGCAAGAGGAATAAACCTCTCCAGGGAGTACTGTTGTAAGATAATAATGTCTGGATAGATCAGTTATTTGTGCAGTTCTAGAATGAGTTCACATCCCAGGGTTCTTATTACGCTATCTGCATGAGTTCTTGGTAGGTCTTGGTATTTCCGAGCCGTGACAGACGGTTTGTGATGAAGAACATAGTAAAGAGTCAATCTGAGGACATTATGCAGTGCTGAAATGACTCAGTGGTGAGTAAGAGGATGCACATCAAAGCTACAGACGGCCAAGATGCTGCTATTTGGGCTCTCGAGCAAAACCTCTTAAGCTTGAGCCAATCGGCTATAAGTGGCTTTGGATAAAAATGTCTGCCAAATAGTAACTTCATGGCAACGTTAATGGGATAAACTCTAAACTAAAATGTTCCAGCGGTGACCTGAATTGTATTTTTTTGATACATTACAAAATTATCCTGTAAAATAAAAATGCCTGCTACTTTAATGCAGCTTACAAAGCAAAGCAATGTATATATTACTGTTGGCTTTAGAACTGTAAAATAATAATAATATTTTGTTTATTCTCACCAGCGCATGATTATGGTCTATATCTCACTCGGAGTATGATTCCCAGTGCAGTAAACCTTTGTTCTCAAGCCGAGCACCAGCCTCTAAACGCTGACTATAAGGAGGAGAGACGAGGGAGGTTTGGGAAATGTGCACTCGCACATGCATTTAGAGAGAAGCTGCGAATGCACAGATGTAAAGCAGAGTGAAAACAGATGTATTTAATACACAGGGCACGGACGGCGTGCAGCACTACAGCAGATTGCAGGCTAGAAATCAGAGCAGCTCAGACATTAATTACAAATGTACCACATTCATTATGCACTCTCTCTTACTGTGCCTTTTTATTCTCTGTCTCTGGAGTTGCTCTGTCCTGTGGAAAAGACTCCAGCTCCCGTCTGAAGAGCTTCTACCCCACTACCACCTTCATCCCAATCCCACCTCACCCAACACCCACTTTATTCCAATCCCACCTCACCTCTTACCCTCTTTATTCCAATCCCACCTCACCCCACACCTTTTCATCCCAATTCCACCTCACCTCACACCCTCTCATCCCAATTCCACCTCACCTCACACCCTCTTCATCCCAATCCCACCTCACCCCACACCCTCTTCATCCCAAACCCACCTCACCCTACACCCTCTTCATCCCAAACCCACCTTCTACCTAAAGCAACTTTATCCCAATTCCACCTCATCCCAATACCACTCCATCCCACACCCACTTAATCCCAATCCCACCTCATCTCATACCCACTTTATCCCACCTCCACTTTCTACCTGTGCCCTCTTTTCCCACTTACACTTCATCCCATACCCACTTTATTCCACTTCACCTCATCTCACACCCACATCATCCCATTTCCACCTCATCTCACACCCACATCATCCCACTTCCACCTCATCCCACACCCACATCATCCCACTTCACCTCATCTAACACCCACTTTATCCCACTTCACCTCATCTCATTACCCACATCATCCCATTTCCATCTTTTTGCACACCCACATCATCCCACTTCACCTCATCTCACACCCACCTCATCCCACTCTATCCCACTTTCATATAATCCCATGCCCACTTCATTCTAAACCCTCTACATTCCACCTCATCCTAATCCCGCCTCATTCCACTCCTCTTTTATCCCAAGCCTTCCTTGTTCCAAGTCCACAACATCTCATGCACAACTTGTCCCATTCCTATTTCATCCCAATCGCACCTCACCCCACTTCCACCTCAATCCGTGGCAGCCTCATTCCGCATCCATCTCATCCCATTCCTACTTTATCCCATGTCCACTTGAATTGGTGCCACCTCATCCTGCTTTGCACCTCATCTCACTGGTAACAAAATGAATCCCATCCACTTTTCACTTCCAGATCAGTACCTGACATATTTGTTGATCACATTAGTGTGCACCGCAGCAACCAAACCTGCTGAACTGCTTGAAGATCAGGAAGGAAGGGCTTAGCATTCGTCAGGTATCTTCACTCCACACTTTGATTCCGACAGTTTCTGCTTTTCGGCTTGTATTTGTGTGTCGAACCGTTCTACGCACGTCAAATACGATTCCTGCAGGAGCTTTAGAGAGCTTCAAGCTTCCCAACACGCTGTGCGGTGCCCATACATAATGTTTTCAATGAGCTGCCTCTTGGGCAGTGTGTATGGATGATCGCTTCCCATCAGCAGCGCTGAGACGAGCTAGCAATCACAGTCACAGATCACATCAAGTGCACTTCTTCCTGTTTTGGCTGTGGAGTGCTGTGCTTTGTTAGAAAAGCTTTTGCAGCATCGCATATGTAAACACCACTCCAAAGTTATGGTTATGACCGATTTCACTTAGATTCATAAGCTTTTTCTGTCTTGGAGCTGATTTTATGGTCAGTGCTAGTGCAAGAGAAGGAGAGCGTGTATTTAAAAGCTTATTATAGCCCAGTTCACTTCATTTGGCTAACTAGAGCCAGCCCACTTATATTATGACCCCATGTGATGCAATTATCTTGAGACAGAAATGAAACCCGATGCAAGTGTGTGTGAGTCATACCAAGAACCATGGGAAAAGTTGAACAGCTTTTTTTGTAAAGGGGGCATTTAGGTTGCAACTCCTATAAGTACCTAGTAGTTTGGCTTATCATCAGCGCCTTAAATGTCACCAAGCGACAGGGAGCACGAAGAACCATTACGTTCAAAGTTGCTCCAAACCAGAACCTATAAATAACCCCTCGAGTGTTACGGAACACCTCTGCTGTGATCTGGAAGTGTGGGTGCAGCTTTCATAAGTTCTAATCTTTCTTCTGATTTCATTAAATGCGAGATTAGTGTGACTTTTCATTTTCCACTGCGATGAGCCCAAACACTCAGACTTGTAGAAATGCAGGAAGGAAAAAAAAAAGTGTCAGATTGGTAGCATTGGCAAAGCCGCTGCGAGGATGCAGACTAGTTCCCTCCTTCCTTGGCAGGTGCCCACTGGTCCGCGTTTGAGTGATAGCATCTCCTGCTGGCTGTCGTCCCATCCGGGAAAAAAGTGAGCTCGTTCTTCCTTTCTCCAGAGGACGAGCGCTCCGTTTGCAGAGCTGCATGATTGTGTGTGTTTTATCTAATCTGCTCCATTAAGTAATTCTACAGCGCTAATGAAGCACAGAGAGAGGTAGACAGGGATGAGGGAGCTAGGGAGAAGGGAGAGAGGCAAGGGAGTGAGAGAGATGCAGACGGAGGAAAAGAACGCGCACTAGGGAACGGCGGAGAAGGAGGAGGGAGACAGAGGGAGGTGTGTTATTATAAGCCGTGTCTAATTAGTGCTGCTCCACACCAATTCAGCTTATATCAGCCAGCGTTATTAGACTACAAGAGATTTAGTGTTCCAGCCGGCGTAGGGAAGGTCACACAATCACAAGAGCAAAATGGGACGCAATCAGGCCCAGCAAGAGGTGCTCGCTCCGTCTTAGAGAAATAAATGACCGGCTGTGTCTTCAACTGGAGTGGCAGAGCGTCTTGAGTAGCGGGACAGGCGTGAGCGTCGGTGCCGTGTCCTTTAGCGGAATTTGCCCTTGACTCTACTCACAGACGGAGCTCCGGGGCTGTTAGTCGAGGTGACTAAGCTAAAGCAGCAGTTATTATTCTTATCACGTTCGGCAGATGAGCAAAAGAGATGGGAGCAAAAGAGTCCGATGTGACCTGCTACATGTTGAAGAGCAGTTTTGGCAAAGAATCCACAATGTCCACAGTCGGTCAAGTGTTTTTGTCTTTTTGCAGGAAGGCTAAGTTTAAATCCAACAAAGTTGATGTTTTTTACAAGGGTGCCAACAATGGAAAAGCCAGTTCACCGAAGGGGAAAGGACACGAGATGTGCGAGTTTACATCTGGTCTTTGGTGAACTTCGAACTTTGAATTTGTGACTAGCATAAACACCCTCTGTATAAGGGTTTTTGCTGCAAAATTCTGTCTGCTGAGGTTTTCTTCTTAGCATCGTTAGCACTGTGGCTTTCCTATACACCGATTGTGAACCTGATTACCTCAGCTCCAGTTTGGCCCCTTAGTCCCAGTGAAAGGAACTCTTAATGCTTCAGCTTCATACCAAGACATTTTGGACAATTTCATGCTCCCAACTTTGTGGCAGATTGTCACAATTATTATATTATTAATATAATAATTTTATATAATATTGCATTCATGTGCATGTGCATGTGAAGGCAGACGTCTCAAAACTTTTAGCAACATAGTGTAGATGTGTCATTATTGCAAATGCAAACACTAGAATCTTTTTATATGACCAATTCTTAAAGGAAAACATTCTCTCCCAAACACTTCTGATTTAAGTGGAGTTTCACGTTTAGATATTGTCGGAGTTGATTCTCTGTAATTTGGGGAAAATCTGCAGGAAATGTCATTTATTTAACGTCATTTATCTGGTTCTAAGATTTAAGAAAACTATCATGTTACAAATACTCAAGCTGTGATTCTTATCATTCAGTTAATGGTGCATTAGATGGGATTTTTTTGTTTTTCCTGATCATGACCTCAGATCAAGTGTAGTAAATGGCTGACAAAAACCTGCCTGGAGAACTGACTTCCTGTCTGAATGCTAGTTTAGTTACTTCCTGTTAGTTATTTTCTAAATGCTCTGCAGCTACTTTAGATCTTAGAGGCGGAGTTTAGTGAACATAGGAACAGTTAATAGCTAAGCACTTTAAATAAGGAATTTACGTACTTAGTGATGTTCTTAACTGCTAAGATGGCTAGAGCAGGTAAAGCTACGCTAACAGTAGCTAGCAACACAATAAGACTGTTTGCTAGGAAGTTGGTTTTAGCTAAATATGGTCAAATTAAGTACGCAAATAAGAACTATATTTGATTTTTCAGTAGGTGAAAAATCCAAGCGTTCATTCAGGTGTAAGGATCATAACCCGAATTCTGCTAGTGTTTTTCGGGCCCTTGGAATAGCGAGCTCCTACTTTAGCTAGAGCCCTCTGCATCTTACATTCCTCCTTTTCTTTCTTTTCCTCTCTGCTGCTTGTTTTCTCGCTTTATTTGTATTCCACCTCGATTTTAGGGCAGCATTGAGCAGCGTGGCCAGCTGTCTCTTTTAGGTGAAGGTTACAGTCAAGGAAATTCGAGCATAATGAGATTTAGCGGCGGCCAAATTGAGAGGGAATTGCTTAGAAACCAGATTGAAGAATTTAAACATAGTTGTAATAAAATCCACTTCTAGCACATCACGAGATAATGATGCTAGCGTTCAATTACAACCGAGTCGTATTCGTATCTGTGCAGGTTTCAATGAATCGGCTTCTTATAATGACTGGCGATAGATAGAGAGAGAGAGAGAGAGAGAGAGAGAGAGAGAGGAGAGAGAGAGAGAATGAGCACATACGGATGTCATGCGTATGCTAACCTCTCGTTGCCTGTGTGCAGATGGCTGCTCAAATGAAGTCAGTAAACCATCCTGACAAACCCGAACCTCCGCTAACACTCACACAGGCTGCTCAAAGCCCTCATGCGCTAATTAAACATCTTCCTTCCTGCTCTTCTGGCCTCATCTGGTGGGAGGAAGCCTCTAAGGTGACGTAGGTGAAGCTGGTGGTGCTTAAGGTGTAGGCCATGTGCCAGAAGATCAGATCATATTAATACCAGAAGACATTTTTACAATTCTGAATCAGGAATTTATTATCCAATAATTATTTATTATCATCTCTCTTCGTTCAAACGACATTGTTATATTTTAGCGGATTTACTAAGAATTTGATTAGCTTTCTATTTTGGAGGTGTGGCTTAACGGTAAACAGCCATTATACTGACAAAAATATTTCTTATTTATTTATTTATGTAATTTAACCATATTTAGCTAAGATCAACTGCCTAGCAAACACTCCTTATTGTGTTGCTAGCTAGTGTTAGCTTAACTATACCTGCTCTAGCTATCTTAGCAGTTTTAATAATTATGTAAATTTCTCACTCTCTCTCTCTCTCTCTCTCACTCTCACCCTCTCTCTCTGTCTCTTTCTATCTATCTATCTATCTATCTATCTATCTATCTATCTATCTATCTATCTATCTATATATCTATCTATCTATCTATCTATGTCTCTCAGCTGAAGAACATAAAGCCATAAATAAGGAAGTTGTGCCATGTGACCATGAAGCTCAGCTGAACTATTTGAAAACATTGTGTCAAAGCAGTTTTAGAGATAAGGAGTGTGTTTACAGGAAGTCCAGTACGAACAGATCGTCAGTAAGAGTCCTGGGAAGAGAGCGTTTGTGATTACAGCAGCAGCTCTGGGCTGAGAGAGAGAGAGAGAGAGAGAGAGAGAGAGAGAGAGAGAGAGAGAGAGAGAGAGAGATTCAAAACACTTTCATTCTAGTAAGTTATGACACAATGGAAAGAGAGAGAGAGAGAGGAACTGAGAGAGATTGAGAGAGAGAGACAGAGAGAGAGAGAGAGAAACAGAGAGAGAGACAGGGAGAGGGAGAGAGGCAGAGAGACTGAGAGAGAGAAAGAGAGACAGACAGACAGCACAGAGAGAGAGACAGACACAGAAAGAGGAAGACACCAGTCCCTGTGTGTGATCTCCTCTTATAGAAATGTTCAAGTTACAAACATAATGACCCCTTCTGACCAACCAGAGTGGAGAATTCATTCATGCTGTGGTACAGAAGGTTATAACAGGTCATAACAAGTCATAACAACCTGCAGTGTGTATCAGTGATGCTTCACATCAGGGACACTCAGTGTCTTCAGTTATTAATTAACGTTGGTGTTCGTTGCTGTGAACTTGTTAATTAGAGACTTGAGGAACGTAGTTTCTCTCTCTCTCTCTCTCTCTCTCTCTCTCTCTCTCTCTCTCTCCCTCTCTCTCTCTCTCTCATCTGTCTAATCTCTCTTTCTCTCTAACATCTAGGTACAAATGTTCTCTTAGTGTGTGTGTGTGTGTGTGTGTGTGTGTGTGTGTGTGTGATCCTCCAGCATTGGGAGGAAGTGCTTTATTACTACAGGTGTATTGTACTTTGCCACAGCCTTCTGAGTAAAGCGTAAATAACCCCGGGTGGCTTTGGCTGTTGTTCACCACATCTGCGCACAAAATTCATGAAATTCATGAAGCTCAGACAGATGGAGCTCGCTCCCGAGTTCCCCGGCTCACTCTGAGCTCCCGCGACATGCTGAAAAGTCGTCGCCGCCATTCAAAGTGGCACTGATTGATGCCTCCTGTGCAGTTTTTATAGGCCATCAATCCCAACCCTGCCACTTCTCCTCTCCTTCTTCTGATCTTCTCTCTCTCGTGCTCTCTCTCTCTCTCTCTCTCTATCTGTTCATCTCTAATGCTCTGTTATTCATGTACGCCAACACAGTGTGCGACATTCATGCTGCAGTTAAGAGCTGAATTTCAAAGAGAGCTCTAGAGGAAGGGCACGCTCGCGTCTCGGTGCTTTCCTTCTCCGAATTTTCATCTGGTAATAGCGACGTCGTCAATTACGTACCTCCGACAGAGAGCCTTCTCGTTTGTTCATTAGGTTAATTAGGGTTTATTCGCCGGTGATATGGACTCGTTCGTTCTGTGCGGCTTTTTCTGGCTCCACTTTGCGTCTTATCAGAAATTGAGACAGAAATCGAGTTATCAGGATTGAATCCCAAACAGTCCTAATAAAGTGTACTGATGATACCTTTCACATGGAGTTAAACCCCAGGTTCTCATCACACTAAACCCCGCTGTTACCCCCGGGGTAGAGGAAGGTTTCAGGTGTGTAATGTAGAAACTCTGGGGTTATGAAACTCTGCTCTGGAGCAGGATCAGCACGGCAGTGTTTACATTGTCAACTCCACATCGCGGTGCTGAACGTGTTCAGTGTTAGAACATTAAGGCTTGTTGCTAAGCAACAGACACCCAATCAGAAACTGAACCTCATATCAGGTGAAAAGCAGGGAAACTCCTAACAAGATAAAAACGGCTCGGTAGATAGAGTCAGGCGGAAAAACACTCAACACCACGGAAGCCCACGTCACAGCAAGGAGGAAATACGTCACACTTAAACGTTAGCGGAAGTCAGATGTTAGCGAATGGACAAACGGCTGGTTAACTAAGCAAACTTAACAAGATGATAAAGCTGTGAAAGATAACAGAATCACAGACCTGACCTTTTTTCCCCTCACTGATAAAAGTGAATGCGCGACACGAGCTGTTATTTAAAGCGCTCGCATGTTGGATTTATCCAGTCAGGGCTGTTGATGCGGCAAAAATATGCAAATGTGATGAAGGTTTAATGAATGTAGAGTGTGAAACATCAGATTATGAAGATCCAGGATTGAGTGTTAACCCCGGGCAGCATATATCTATAAATCTAAACTAATCTAATCTAATCCAAGTCAGGACATGCTGTATGTGTGATCAGACTCTTATTAAACACTCATTCATACAGTGATCACTGTGTTGTTTCTGAGGAGGGGACACTTATCAGAAATCAAAAGACTCTTTCCTTCTCTCTCTGTCTCTCTCTCTCTCTCTCTCTCTCTCTCTCTCTCTCTCTCTCTCTCTCTCTTTCTCCTTCTGTCTCTCTCTCTGACCCAGTGAGCTGATTACCAGCAGATGCCATTTTGCATCCTCAAATTAACCAACTGCTCAGTGCAACTCAAGCGGATCTAAGCCACTAATAACAATTAGCGTTGAGAGGCTAATGGAGCAGAGACTTTCTCTACTTACGAGCAAGCTCCTCAGCCCACATCCTTCTGAGAGACGAGCTTTAAAATCCTCTCGCACCTTCTGTGTACGAGTTTTAATTTCCTTCTAATCCACTTGTTTTGTTTTGGCTAAACTGTAAGAAGCGAGCTACGTCGCAAAGCTCCTTCGTTTTAAATATATGTAAAAATATCTGCTATCAAGAAGTGTGTTATTTTTTAAATTTTATCAGATAATGAATATTTCTTTCAGTCGATATAAAAAACCTGGTTGTGTATCACACTCTGACAGTTTAGGAAATATTTACGTGAATTTATTTTATAATCCAGACATATTAGCCTGACGCTAATATTTTTTTTTTTAATTGTTTTTATTTTTTAAGTTCAACAATTATAAAATAAATTAGGGGAAAATTTTTTTATGGTGTTTAAAATTGCCAGATGTTTCAGTTTGTAAAGAAAAGTTTATGATGTTTCCAAAGTAAGTGTTCCTTCGATTATTCTTTTCTTCATTCATTCTGCTCTGTCTTCGTTAGGATGTAGCGGTTATTAAGAAGAATAATTATCGTGACATCTCATGATCTCTCATCATGTCCTGTGCCATAATTTCTGACAATAAAGAGTTTCTAACACATGAAATATTTCCCTGTGTGATTGTAAACTCCGGCCGAACAGAATCCTGGGTTTGTGCGGTTCGAGGTTTCACACTGCTCACACTTCACCCTGGGGTTAACACTCAATCCTGGATCTTCATAGTCTGATGTTTCACACAAACCCTGCTGCAACCTTCTTCTCATCTTGTGCTTTCACTTCAGTTTACACCTTCATGTGTATCCCAGTGCACTCGGGGGATTTGGTCAAAACCTCATGGGCCCAACACGGTACTTCCTCTACATCCGAGTCGAGCGTTAGAGCTGTTTTTGGACAGTCTGATCAACAGATCTGTAGCGAGACGTACGCTCTGTTTCCCTTCCAGATCCTCCGCCTATGATCGGTGTCGCGGCGAGGTAAAGACGCACTAATCTAATAAATAATACATCCATTAAATAAACATTACGGCTGCTTTCACTCAAGGTGTGTGTGTGTGTGTGTGTGTGTTTTTCCTCTGAAATGGCTGGGCAGGTGTGTTGATGTGTAATCCTACAGGATTAGGGTTTTAAAAAGCACCGCCAGCAGCGGTTTTATTTTCTTTGGGTCACAGTGGAGCATTTTTAGAAAACACACACACACACAGAAATAAAAAGCGCACAGTGATGTCAAGAGCTGTTGTTGGAAAGTCGTGATGTAACTGAAAATACGAGTGTGTATTTTTTATTTTAAAGCCCTATTCGGATGGGGTTGGAGTGAGGTGAGTTTATTTCTCATCCTGTATGAGAAAACCTGGACTACACACTACTCTGAAAAGTAGGCGGAGGAAGAAAATAACACACACATGCTAAAGAGGGTTTAAGTCTCACATGTAATGATCTGTACCTGAACATCAGGTGCTAAAACGCTGGTCTTTAACCCACACGGTAAACACCGACGCACATCCGAGTCACTGGCAATCCGTATTTATTTTATTTTATCCTCCAAAACAAGCAGTGGTCTGATAAAACTCACTGCAGGTTCAACAGTCAGACTAAATCCATCCACATCTGCTTGGCTTCAGCAGTCCAGGCTGGTGGAGGTGCTGGAATGTTTTCTCCATTCTATTTGAATGTTTAATGCTACAGATGCTTCATCTGTGAGCGCATGCCATCTTCATGCTTCCACGGGTCCCTAAATCCACCAGAGCATCTTCAGGAACCCGGTTTATCCTAAGAGCAACCCTGTGTTATAATGGTGTTCCTAATAAAGTGGCCTGGAGAAAACAAATACGCACAAAGCCTTCTGACCGATTGCATGCTCATTAATGCATCCGCTAATTAAATAGCCGTATATATATACATATATCTGTAACTTTAACTACTCATCAAACCTGAAAATCTGATCCGAGGTCAGTTCTGAGGTGATTAAACCCCCAGCTCCTCCTCGCCTCCTTCACGCCTTTCTGCCAGAATTCTTCGATTAAAGAAATGAGGTCTCAGTATATCTGCCCCCGGTCTCCATCTCTCTCCTTCCTGAGGTTACTAATGCAATTAATGCTGTCTGCACTCTCAGGGTTCAATCCAGTACATTAGCATTAGCATGAGATTAATTAGCTGCAGACCCGGAGTCAGACGCGTGCTAAAAAAACCACGCCTCCGTCTCGCTCGCCGAGAGCTCCGCCGTATTTTTAGGAAAACCAGGT
>JAUCMX010000002.1:31315378-31320378 GCA_033459395.1 Hemibagrus guttatus
GACCATATATGTTAAGAAAAAAACACACAGTCTCCAGTGTCAGAGGTTTCTACATCTTCATGAACATTCCATAACGCTGTAGCTGTAAACGGATAAAAAGTCTGATCTAGCATTCTTTAATGAACATAAAATTTGGAATTGATTGAACAGGTTGAACAGTTTGTGACTAGAGTGGGAGCAGTCCTTGATGATTTTGTGTGCTCTGCGCGTGGTGAAGAGACTCAATGGCTGTGATGGAGCTCATCAAGGTGCTCTCAATAATGCAGCAGTAAATGTTGGCCAGGATCTTGGGGGATAGATGAACCAACTTCTGTGTTCTAACAACTGTGTTATCATCCGCATATTTGATGAAGATGTTAGAGCTATGATGTGGAACACAGTCATGGGTGAACACATCATCATGGGAGTAGAGCAGTGGGCTCAGCACACAGCCTTGTGGGACGCCGGTGTTCATTATGAAGGTTGAGTATATGTGATTACCCAACCTTACAGACTGAGGTTTGTTTGTTAGGAAGGTCATAATCCAACTGCATTAGTATGTGCAGGTACCCAGGTCATTGAGCTTAGCGATCAGTTTACTAGGGACAACTGTATTAAAAGCAGAGCTGAAGTCGATGAACAACATCCAAATGTATGTATTGTTATTGTCCAGGTGGCTGAGAGATAGATGAATAGCAGTGGAAATGGCATCCTCTGTTGACATATTTGAATGGTAGGCAAACTGGTGTGGGTCCGGTGTAGGTGGGAGACACGCTATGACTTCTCAAAGCACTTCATAACAATGGGGGTGAGTGTGACAGGGCGGAAATCATTCAGGCACTTTGCAGAAGAATTCTTGGGCACTGGTGTAATGGTTATAGTCTTCAGACATGTGGGAACAGTGGCCCGGGCCAGTGACAGGTTGAAAATGTCAATGAAGACTTGCACCAGTTGGTCAGCACAAGTCCTGAGCACACGTCCGGGTATGCCATCAGGACCAGCTGACTTACTCTGCTCAGTGCTGAGTGCACCTCTGACGTGGAGAGTGACATTGGATGAACAACCGTGGAGGAGTCAGCATTTCTGTTGTGGTGTATGACGCCTTTATCAAAGCGAGCAAAGAAGTGGTTGAGCTCGTCTGGGAGGAAGGCAGTGCTGGTTGGTAGAGACTGTATTGAAGGTTTGTGGTCAGTGATGGTCTGTATGCCTTTCCACATGCATCTGGGGTCAGAGTTGTTGTGGAAGTGCTCCTCGATATGCAGTTTATGTGCATGCTTGTCTTTCCTAATGCCTCTTTTCAGGTTGGTCTTGGCTCTGCTGTAGTCCTCTGCATCGTTGGATTTAAAAGCAGCATCTCTTACTTTCAGCAAGAGGCAGACCTCAGAGTTCATCCATGGCTTCTGATTAGGAAAGTGTTTCACATGTTTGACAGTGTTGATATGGTCCAGTACAGATATGTTCCAGATATGCATCTGAGGTGGCCTGTGAGGCAAACATGCTCCAGTCAGTGTCTTGTAGCTGTTGCTGTAGTGAGAAAATGCCCCTCTCTGGCCATACCTTCACCGTCTTCACTGATGGTTTCACATGTTTGATGTGTGGTGTGTATTTGGATAGCATGAACAAAGAGAGGTGATCAGACTGACCCAAGTGGGGGAGGGAAATGGCCCTGTATGCATCAGCAATGTTAGTGTAAACATGGTCCAGTGTGTTGTCCCCTCTAGTAGCGCAGGAAACATGCTGATGAAATTTGGGGAGTACAGATCTTAAGTTGGAGTGGTGAAGTCCTCAGCAACAATAATAGCTCCACCGGGATGTGCAGCCTGTTGCTTGCTGATAGCTGCATGCAGTTCTTCCATAGCAGCCTTAGCATTAGCATCCGTAGGGATGTATGCTGCAGTCACAACAATGGCTGAGAATTCTCTCGGTAGATAAAAGGGTCTGCATTTAATCGTCAAATGCTCCAGATGAGCTGAGCAATGACTTTCAGTTACAGTCGAGTCTGTGCACCATGATTTGTTAACATAAATGCACAGAACTCCACCTTTGCGCTTACCAGAGTCCACTGCTGATCTGTCTGCCCGGAAAATACTGTGTCCCTCTAGCTCAATGGTGCTGCTGGGAATGTTGTTGTTAAGCCATGTTTCCGTAAAAATCATGACATTACATTTCTTGATCCGTTGTTGCGTTACATTTTTGTTCATTAATTAAACTTTTAGAGAGATAAGAGAGTCTGGTGAGGGTTTAGAGCTGCTAGAACAGGAAGTTTTTAACAGACAATACAGTAGAGTATTAACTGTGACTATAAACATATACAGAGTCTGATCTCTGAGTCTGATGAATCTGAGTCTGGTAAGTCTGTGTGTCTGATGAATCTGTGAGTCTGATGAGTCTGAGTCTGGTAAGTCTGTGTGTCTGATGAATCTGTGAGTCTGATAAGTCTGTGAGTCTGGTAAGTCTGTGTGTCTGATGAATCTGTGAGTCTGACAAGTCTGTGTGTCTGATGAATCTGTGAGTCTGATAAGTCTGTGTGTCTGATAAGTCTGTGTGTCTGATAAGTCTGTGAGTCTGATAAGTCTGTGTGTCTGATGAATCTGTGAGTCTGATGAATCTGTGAGTCTGATAAGTCTGTGTGTCTGATGAATCTGTGAGTCTGATGAATCTGTGAGTCTGATAAGTCTGTGTGTCTGATGAATCTGTGAGTCTGATAAGTCTGTGAGTCTGGTAAGTCTGTGTGTCTGATGAATCTGTGAGTCTGACAAGTCTGTGTGTCTGATGAATCTGTGAGTCTGATAAGTCTGTGAGTCTGATAAGTCTGTGTGTCTGATAAGTCTGTGAGTCTGATAAGTCTGTGTGTCTGATGAATCTGTGAGTCTGATGAATCTGTGAGTCTGATAAGTCTGTGTGTCTGATGAATCTGTGAGTCTGATGAATCTGTGAGTCTGATAAGTCTGTGTGTCTGATGAATCTGTGAGTCTGGTAAGTCTGTGTGTCTGATGAATCTGTGAGTCTGATGAATCTGTGAGTCTGATAAGTCTGTGTGTCTGATGAATCTGTGAGTCTGGTAAGTCTGTGTGTCTGATGAATCTGAGTGTCTGATGAATCTGTGTGTCTGATGAATCTGAGTGTCTGATGAATCTGTGAGTCTGATGAATCTGTGAGTCTGATGAATCTGAGTCTGACAAGTCTGTGTGTCTGATTACATTTACATTTACATTTCTGGGATTTAGCAGACGCCCTTATCCAGAGCGACTTACATTTTCATCTCATTTTGTATTCAACTGAGCATTTCTGGGGTTAAGGGCCTTGCTCAGGGGCCCAGTAGTTGCAGCTTGGTGGATCCCGGATTCGAACACACAACCTTCCGATCATTAGTCCAATGCCTTAACCACTAAGCTACCACATCCCTGATGTGATGAATCTGTGTCTGATGAATCTGTGAGTCTGATGAATCTGTGAGTCTGATAAGTCTGTGTGTCTGATGAATCTGTGAGTCTGGTAAGTCTGTGTGTCTGATGAATCTGTGAGTCTGATAAGTCTGTGTGTCTGATGAATCTGTGAGTCTGATGAATCTGTGAGTCTGATAAGTCTGTGTGTCTGATGAATCTGTGAGTCTGATGAATCTGTGAGTCTGATGAATCTGTGAGTCTGATAAGTCTGTGTGTCTGATGAATCTGTGAGTCTGATGAATCTGTGAGTCTAGGTGTGATGTGTCCAGTCCAGTGTGTGTGCTCTTTGCTTTGAGTGTTTACAGGAAACACCTTACTACCACACTGACCAGGATACAGCACTTACTGTGTTAGAGCAATACTTATGGAGTCTGTGGCTTTTATTACTCTTAGAACAGCTTTTACAAATGTTACTATTATTATAGCTATTATAGCTATTCTGTTTCTTATTGCTGCTCCAGCTGTTATAGCTTATATAGCTGTTATAGTTCATATAGCTTTTATAGCTCATATAGCTGTTATAGCTCTTAAAGTTCATATAGCTGTTATAGCTCATATAGCTGTTATAGCTTTTATAGCTCATATAGCTGTTATAGCTCTTAAAGTTCATATAGCTGTTATAGCTCATATAGCTGTTATATCTCTTAAAGTTCATATAGCTGTTATAGCTTTTATCGATCATATAGCTGTCATAGCTCTTAAAGTTCATATAGCTGTTATAGCTCATGTAGCTTTTAAAGTTTATATAGCTGTTATAGCTCTTAAAGATAGCAGTTATAGCTCATATACCTGTTATGGCTTTCATAGCTCATATAACTGTTATATTTGTTATAACTGTTATAGTTCATATAGCTGTTATAACGGCGGCCGTACCGGAAGCACAGCTGTGTAATGTTTAGTAATGAAGCTGATGAAACACTGCACCCCATCTACCTCAATAATCCTCTGTTAAGCAGCTTGGCCACGTGCCAGGAAATAACCCCCCTCCACTTCCTGTTTATCTTTACCTCAGATTAAATCCCTCACACTGTTTAACACATTTACTGAAACACTGCTGTATGATCAACTTCAGGCAATAACATCACCCTGTGTGTGTGTGTGTGTGTGTGTGTGTGTGTGTGTGTGTGTGTGTGTGTGTGTGTGTATGTAGACCGGTGCTGGGGTGGCACTTCAGAGCAGTGAACTCCCTCTAGTGGACATGAACATGTAGCGCATGTCCACATCCACAGGGTCATTTCATCACACACCACATCATCCTCTGTTCTTTTACTTTAAACATTATTATGTTTTCAGACAAACAAACAAACAAACAAACAAACAAACAAACAAACAAAGAAATCCAGGGCTAGAAATCAGACTGAAGATCGGATCGACGTGAAGAGCTCTGTAATGAGGAAGACTTTATAACAGATTAGATTTAATTTGAGCTGCTGATCAACCGCGTGTGGGAAAAGTAAAGACACACACACACACACACACACACACACACACGCACACACACACACACACACACTCAACAAAACACGTGTTATTCCATCTGTCTGCCCACATCTTTTCTAATCATCTCTCTCTCTC
>JAUCMX010000002.1:31322878-31327878 GCA_033459395.1 Hemibagrus guttatus
CCTGTCATGCTGTAATACACACACTGCCTGTCATCCTGTAATACACACAACACTACCTGTCATGCTGTAATACACACAACGCTTCCTGTCATGCTGTAATACACACACCACTTCCTGTCGTGCTGTAATACACACAGCACTTCCTGTCATGCTGCAATATACACAACATGTCCTGTCATGTTGTAATACACACTTCCTGTCATCCTGTAATACACACATCACTTCCTGTCGTGCTGTAATACATACCACTTCCTGTCATGCTGTAATACACAAAGCACTTCCTGTCATGCTGTAATACACACAGCACTTCCTGTCATGTTGTAATACACACAGCACTTCCTGTCATGTTGTAATACACACAACACTTCCTGTCATGCTGTAATGCACACAACACTACCTGTCATGCTGTAATACACACAACAATTCCTTTAATGCTGTAATACACACAACACTTCCTTTAAGGCTGTAATACACACAACACTTCCTTTAATGCTGTAATACACACAACACTTCCTTTAAGGCTGTAATACACACACACTTCCTTTAAGGCTGTAATACACACAACACTTCCTTTAATGCTGTAATACACACAACACTACCTGTCATCCTGTAATACACACACCACTTCCTGTCGTGCTGTAATACACACCACTTTCTGTCATGCTGTAATACACACAACACTTCCTGCCATGCTGTAATACACAAAGCACTTCCTGTCATGCTGTAATACACACAACACTTCCTTTAATGCTGTAATACACACAACACTTCCTTTAATGCTGTAATACACACAACACTTCCTGCCATGCTGTAATACACAAAGCACTTCCTGTCATGCTGTAATACACACAACACTTCCTTTAATGCTGTAATACACACAGCACTTCCTGTCATCCTGTAATACACACACCACTTCCTTTAATGCTGTAATACACACAACACTTCCTGCCATGCTGTAATACACACAACACTTCCTGTCATGCTGTAATACACACAACACTTCCTGCCATGCTGTAATACACAAAGCACTTCCTGTCATGCTGTAATACACACAACACTTCCTGCCATGTTGTAATACACACAAGACTTCCTTTAATGCTGTAATACACACAGCACTTTCTGTCATCCTGTAATACACACAACACTTCCTTTAAGGCTGTAATACACACAACAATTCCTTTAATGCTGTAATACACACATCACTTCCTGTCATCCTGTAATACACACAACACTTCCTTTAAGGCTGTAATACACACAACAATTCCTTTAATGCTGTAATACACACAGCACTTCCTGTCATCCTGTAATACACACAGCACTTCCTGTCATCCTGTAATACACACAGCACTTCCTGTCATCCTGTAATACACACAGCACTTCCTGTCATGCTTAACTTTACTTCTTTCTTTTTAGATAAGTTTGTATGGAGCATGGGGGGCACGGTGGCTTAGTGGTTAGCACGTTTGCCTCACACCTCCAGGGTTGGGGGTTTGATTCCCGCCTCCGCCATGTGTGTGTATGTGGAGTTTGCATGTTCTCCCCGTGCCTTGGGGGTTTCCTCCGGGTACTCCGGTTTCCTCCCCCAGTCCGAAGACATGCATTGTAGGTTGATTGGCATCTCTAAATTGTCCATAGTGTGTGTGTGTGTGTGTGTGTGTGTGTGTGTGTGTGTGTGTGTGTGCCCTGCGATGTGTTGGCACTCCGTCCAGGGTGTATCCTGCCTTGATGCCCAATGACACCTGAGATAGATCGGATCGAGTGTAGATCGGATAAGCGGTAGACGATGAATGAGTGTATGGAGCGTCTGCTGTAGAAGTCTCTGTTGCTATAGAAATGATGATGTATCAGAAAGAGCGCATTAATCCACAGTAAAGTTGCAGATGTGCAGCTGAGCGAGTTGCTGTTTCATCAACCGACCAATCAGAATCCAGCAGCAGTGTGGGCTTAATAAACACTCTCGTCCAACAGCTGCTCTGTGTTTGTGTTTCATCTTCCTCTCTCTCTCTCTCTCTCTCTCTCTCTCTCTCTCTCTCCTCCATTTCCTCACATCTGTTTCTACTGTATCTTCATCTTCCCTCTCTGTTCTTTTTAACTTTTCTGTCATTTCTTCCTCATCCTGTCTCTCTATATCCGTTTCCCTCTTTCTTTTCTTTCCTCTGGTTATCCCTTCATCCTAACATCCTTCATTTCTATACTTTCTATTCTGTCTTTCTCACACTGTTTCAGTCGTTTAGCCCTTCTATCACACCATTTTCTTTCTTTCTTTCTTTCTTTCTTTCTTTCTTTCTTTCTTTCTTTCTTTCTTTTCTAATGGTTATCCCTCCATCCTAATATCCTTCCTTTCTATTTTTCTATTCTGTCTTTCTCACACTGGTTCAGTCTTTTAGCCCTTCTTTCACACCGTTTTCTCTCCATTTTCTTTCTCTTTCTTTCTTTCTTTCTTTCTTTCTTTCTTTCTTTCTTTCTTTCTTTATTTATTTATTTATTTATTTATTTTCTAATGGTTATCCCTCCATCCTAATATCCTTCCTTTCTATTTTTCTATTCTGTCTTTCTCACACTGGTTCAGTCTTTTAGCCCTTCTTTCACACCGTTTTCTCTCCATTTTCTTTCTCTTTCTTTCTTTCTTTCTTTCTTTCTTTCTTTCTTTCTTTCTTTCTTTCTTTCTTTCTTTCTTTCTTTCCCTATTATTGAAATCTCCCTTCCCTCTCTCTCCTCTTTCTTTTACTCTTTCTTACTATTCCCACTTATCCTCTTCTTTCTTTCTTTCTCTCTTTCTCACCCTTTTTATTTCTTTCATAATTTCACTTTAATTTTTGCCTCTCTTTCTTCACGTATTACATCTCTCTCTCTCTCTCTCTCTCTCTCTCTCTCTCTCTCACACACACACACACACACACACGCACACACACATCCTGCATTAATATACTACATGAACCAACCAATCAGAATCCAGCAGCGCTGTGAGGTTAAAATAAACATAAATTTTAAAAACACCCGATATTATCTTCTGCCAATCATCTTCTCTGTCTGAATCCGAGTTAAAGCGCTCGGCGTAGACGGACCGAGCGATGACGTAATCAGATCTGAGCGATGTCTGATGTCGTCTGCATTAATCCCTGACAGACGCCCCGTCTCTCACGTCCACAAATGGACAGAGAATGGAAAGCGGCGGCATTTTAACCAGCCGCTAAAATCACAGGATTTTCTCCGAAACCATTTCTGATCGATTCACGTTTATTAATCCTACAAACAGCAGCAGCTCAGCAAACACCCTGGATTAGGAATCTGGCATGATGTTAGTCTCAAAATAAATAAACTCAGAAAATAAATAAACTCCATCAGATTAAACCAATCCCTGAGAAAGCGATAAAAGACGGAAATAAAAGGAGGACGAGGCGTGCAGCACGAAATATACTTTAGAGTCTTTAACAACTTCATATAAAAAAAAAGAGAATGAAGCAGTCAGAGAGAGACTGAGGTTACCATGACAACCGTATGATAAACACCGGAGCCGATGATCCTGTTCGTATCAGATAAGGATTTATTTGCGAACGGAATGTAAAGATCACGATTTCCTGTAGGCTTTTTTTTTTCTTTTTCTTTTTCTACGATACATGATGTGTAGATTTGTGAAGAAAATGAAATTCAATCATTTACTATTTAAAGAGAATTAAATTGCAATTTTATTTAAAGAACAATTGTAAAAAAATTTACAATTTGAAAATGTAACCATAAAACCTTCATTTTAAAAAATTGTAAAAAAAAAAAAAAAAAAAAAAGTAAAAGAAAAAAAAAGAGAAAAATTTGAAAACAATATAAAACTAAGATAAGGTAATAAAAACAAATAATATCTATTATTTATAAAATACGTTATATGTGATATAATAATATATATCATTTTTTAAATTAACTAATAGATGTCATTTATAATAATATAACTAATATATATTATATATAAAGATAATAAAGATCAAATCAAAATGTTTTTTATTATTTAATTATTATTAATAAAGATAAGTAAATAAATGTATTTATTATTAATTATTGTAATTATTTTATGAAAATGTGCAGAATATTTAAACTGTAAGTAAACAAAAATATTCTTTTTTTTATGTGCTTGTTTAAAAAAGTTCATGTTCAGTGTCATGTAGAATTTACGGTTTCTTTATTCTCCACTATTTATTTATTTATGTATTTATTTATTTATTTATTTATTTATTTATTTATTTATTTATTTATTTATTTATTTTTAAATGCATTCGCATGCATTTATTTTTAATGCTGAAGCGACACACAAATGAAAGTGATGATCTCCGCCTCATACACACACACACACACACACACACACGCACACACACACATGCACACAGTCAGACGGCTTGCCGACGCTCTCACGCAGTGTGTGTACAGTGTGAGGTTACTCTCTAGCTAAAGGCGTACATTTACTCCCATCAGTGTGAGCTAATGAGTTTTTCAGCCTCTCTCTCTCTCTCTCTCTCTCTCTCTCTCTCTCTCTCTCTCTCTCTCTCTCTCATCCTGCTGAGAAACTAACATCACCGAGTGGGAGTGTAAACATCACACACTGACATTAAACCGCTCTCTTTTTACTTCCACGTTGTAGTGAAAATGTTCCACGCTCGAGAACCACCACGCAGAAATAAAGCAGCGTTTCTCTGATTCTTATCATCTCCTGCTTTTTGCCTCGGGATGTTTTCTTTCATTTTTTTCTCATGTTGCAGTAGTTGCACTCAGAGTATGGCATGTCGTCATCGTGTTGATCAGACGCTAGGCAGAATGAAAGGGCTGGAGATGATGGAGAGAGAGAGAGAGAGAGAGAGAGAGAGAGAGAGAGAGAGAGAGGGGGTTGTGTGAATAATGCACACCTCCATTACTCAGGATGACGGTCTGATCCTCAGACTTGACCGCCAGCCTCCGTCATCACCGTCGCCACGACAACGTCATCATTGTCACTGTGACATCACAGAGAACAGGATGCC
>JAUCMX010000002.1:31332878-31335378 GCA_033459395.1 Hemibagrus guttatus
TTATTAGTTGTTTTATTAGTGTGAGTAGTTAGATGTAGTTGCACTATTAGTTGTGGTTAGGTTAGTAGTAGTATGAATAGTTATCCTTGGGGGTGATAGTAGTTACAGTGATTGTAGTAGGAGTAGTAGTCATGGTTTTATTATTAGTTGTAATTTTATTAGTATGAGTAGTTGCACTAGTAACTGTGGAAGTACTAGTTTTGTTAATATGAGTAGTTTTAGTAGATTTAGTAGTTGTAGTTAGGTTAGTAGTAGTATGAGTAGTTATCTGTGGTTGTTGTAGTTACAGTGATTGTAGTAGTAATAGTTGTCATGGTTTTTATTAGTTTATTATTAGTAGTTTTATTAGTATGAGTAGTTGTACTATTATCAATGTAATTAGTAGTAATTGTAGCAGTTTTATGACTAGTTGTAGTTGTCATACTTCGATGGAGTAGTGGTAGTAACTGTGTAAGTAGTAGTTTCATTAGTACTAGTAGTAGTATGAGTAGTTAGCTATAGTAGTAGTAGTTGTGTTAGTATTAGTATGAATAGTTAGATGTAGTAGTAGTCATAGTAAATGCAGTACTGATCATTGTCATAGTTTTGTTGTTAGTAATAGTATTATGACTAGCTCTACTAGTAGTTGTAAAATGAGTTGCATTAGTAGTGTGTAAGAAATTATCTGTAGTAGTAGTCTCAGTAGTAATAGCAGTCATTTTATTAGTATTATCATTACTAGTTTTATGAGTAGTAGTAATTTTAGTACTATGAGTGGTTGTACTAGTCATAGTCAAAGTAATAGTTTTCTTACTAGTTGAAGTTGTAGTATGAGTAGTTAGATGTAATAGTTGTGGTAGTAACTGTAGAAGTACTAGTTTTATTAGCACTTGTAGTAGTATGAATAGTTGGATGTAGTAGATATTATGTAGCATAAAGTGTATAAGCAGTTAGAAATAGTAGTTGTAGTACTATGAGTAGTTAGCAGTAGTTACAGTCATAGTAATTAATATAGTAATAGTGGTCACAGCTTTATTAGTGGTGGTTTTATTAGTATAAGTAGTTGTATTTGTTGTCATTGAAATAATTGTTGCATTTATAGTTTTATTTCTAGTTGTAGTAGTTTTAAATGCAGTAGCTGTACTAGTTATAGTTAGTGTAGTTAGTGTTAGTGTGAATAAATCAGAGATCATAGCCTCTGTATTTCAGCCTGTTTCTATGACACGTGTAATATGTAGCACATGTTCACACCATTTATATAATCGTGTTATGATTGTACACACAGACACACACACACACACACACACACACACACACACACACACACACACACACACACACATCTTTCTGGCTTAATATTGTTGAAGTGTTTTTGTTAAACAAAGAAAACCACAGTGCTTAAAATGTGCTTAAAATTGAGTCACTGTGTGTATGTGTGTGTGTGTGTGTGTGTGTGTGTGTGTGTGTGTGTGTTTTAGGGGGTGATTTTGAGGGGAGAGTTTATCTTAGCCTCAGAATGCTCTGTCTGTGCTGACAGTGAGTCAGTCTGGCTCTGGGACACGCCGAGTCAGCACCTTCAGTCTGTTTCCTCTCCACTCGAGACAAATCAATTTATATCATCATGACGTCTATACACACACCTCTATACACACACATCTATACACACCTCTATACACATGTCTATACACGCCTCTATACACACGTCTGTACACACGTCTATACACGCATGGACGCAGTGTGGATCTAAACACGCGACAGATCCCCGGGTCAGGGCTTTACTACGGTGCTCTCTCCTGATCCACCACAGAGCCACGGTCTGCTGATCCGTGTGTGTTAAAGTCATTTCTATCCCGTGATATGATTCAGGGACAGTAAGTGCATCCTTAAATCACTATAATCGATCAGTGTGTATTAAAACTGAAGAATTTCAGACACTCATGAATACTGTAAATGTGACATGGATTCATTCATTCTTCGTTCGTTCATTCATTCATTCATACCGTGTTTTTTTTTCTTTCTTTCTTTCTTTCTTTCTTTTTTTTTTTTTTTTTTATTCACTCATAATACCCTGACTTTTTTTCATTCATTCATTCATTCATTCATTCATTCATTCCCTGCCCTTTATTCATTCATTCATACCGTGTCTTTTTCTTTTTTTCTTTCTTTCTTTCTTTCTTTCTTTTTTTTTCTTTCTTTTTTTTTTTTAAATTATTATTCATTTATTATACCTGCTTATTTTTTTTTCTTTTTTTCTTTTTTTCCCTTTTTTTCCTTTTTTTTTTTTTTTTTTTTATTAAAACCCGTTTTTTAATTTTCTTTTCTTTTCTTTCTTTTCTTTTCTTTCCTTTTTTTCTTTCTTTCTTTCTTTCTTTCTTTCTTTCTTTCTTTCTTTTTTATTCACTCATAATACCCTGACTTATTAATTCATTCATTCATTCATTCATTCATACCCTGCCTCATTCATTCATTCATTCATACCGTGTCTTATTTATTTATTTATTTATTTATTTATTCACTCATA
>JAUCMX010000002.1:31342878-31345378 GCA_033459395.1 Hemibagrus guttatus
GTGTGCGTGTGTGAGAGAGAGAGTGTGTGTGTGTGCCAGCCAGAGTAGTTGGCATGTTGACATGGAAACCTGCTGGCAAGGGATGTCTCGGGCCTGACCTGCCCCCTCGTGGATAAAAATTTTAATCCTACACACACACACGCGCACACACACACACACACACACACACACACACACACTGTAATATACAGTATATCTGTAATATACTATACTCCCACCATTGAGAGAGATTTGTTTCACCTATCCTTACAGACATATCACGTTTGTATAAATGTGTGTGTGTGTGTGTGTGTGTGTGTGTGTGTGTGTGTGTTCTCATCCCATCGTCTCTGATTGTGCTCAGTATCACGCTGAGTTCAGTCTCGCTGGCAATCACGATTTCTTCCTTGACGAAACGACTCTGTATTTCCGACTCCCGCAGCATTAACTCAAACACAGCACCCAGCCATGCTGCTGCAAGTGTGTGTGTGTGTGTGTGTGTGTGTGTGTGTGTGTGTGTGTGTGTGTGTGTGTGTGTGTGTGTGTGTGTGTGAGAGAGAGAGAGACCAGATTCCCCATCTAATCCCTCTTGGTTTGTAATATTTCTAAAATGATATCTCAAGACCTATTTAATCACTTCTCCACCTCTCTCCTCTATCACTATCCATCACACACACACGCACACACACACATATACGCCCTTCTACCCCAGACAATTCACCCATGTGTGTCGGATGCCACGCCCTTTTCGCTAAATTGTGCACTATTTTTGGACTCTTGTAATTTTGTAGTCAAGTCCCACAGAACGTACAGAGCACTCATGAGAGCTACGCTGATGTAGCCTAGCGGGTATAGAATACCCATAATGCACCGCGAATATGACACATGGCCTATATAGGGAGTGAAGTGGGATGTGGTTTGAGACACATCCGTCACCGAGGTGCGCTTAGCTACCTGTGATGGTGTTTATGTGGCCTATATAGTGAGCGATGTTCACGTTAGGGACACATCCACAGTGGACTAGATTAATGCCAAGTGGTTATAGATGGTGCTGATTTGCCCTTTATAGGGTATAGGGTGTGTGGTTTGAGACACATCCTCGGAGGACGGGAGATGTGTTTATGCGGCATATGTAGCACAATGAGTTTCGGACAATGTTTTGGACTGATGGTGGTGAGACAGATGTAATGGCATTAATACAGACTTTGTAGTGAATATGGTTTGTGGTTTGGAACACAGCCGGAATAGATGGATGATGGCGGACGTGTGGAATAATGGTTACGTGACCTGTTTAGGCAATAGGGTGTGTGGCCTGGGACACATTTGGGAGTAGAGTGATGATGGCTTAGGACATGTTCACAGTGGAGTGATGATTTGGAACACACCCACAGTGGACTGATGATGGTTTAGGGCACATCTGCAGTAGACTGATGGTAGACGGATACACCCACAGTTGACTCATGATGATTTAGGGCACATCTACAGTAGAATGATGGTTTGGGACACAAGCATAGTGGACTCATGATGGCTTAGAGCAGGTCCAAGGTAGAATCATGATTTAGTGCACATCTACAGTAGACTGATGGTTTGGGACACACCCATAGTGGACTCATGATGGCTTAGAGCAGGTCCACAGTGGACTACTGATGGTTTGGGACACTGCCATAGTGGACTGATGGTTTGGCACATGGCCATAGTGGACTGATGGTTTGGCACATGGCCATAGTGGACTGATGTTTTGGGACACTGCCATAGTGGACTGATGATGGTTTAGGACGCAGCTACAGTGGAATGATTTGTTAAGACACAGCTACAGTGGACTGAGAGTTTGGACAAGGACGTAGTGGACTGATGATGGTTTAGGATGCACCCTGAATAGACTGGTGATGGTTTAGGACACATTCACTGAGGAGTGATTATTTGGGACACACCCACAGTGGCCTGATGATTTACGACACACCCAAAATAAACTGATTGTGGTTTGGGACTCCTCTGTAGTGGACTGATGGTTTGGGACATGGCCACAGTGGACTGATGGTTTGGGACATGACCACAGTGGACTAATGATGGTTTATAACATGTTCACAATGGACTGGTGATTTGGGACACAGCCCTGTTGTACTACTGATGTTTTAGGACATATCCGCAGTGCACTGAAGGTGGTTTAGGACACGTCCCCAGTGCATGAAAGATGTTAGAAATGAGATACTTTCATTATAGTTTGTGGTTTGGGACACGGACACACCGGCCTGACCGTGCGGGACAAATGTGATGCCATTGCATTGGAGTTGCATATGTAGGGAATAGGATACATGGCCTGGGACATGTCCACGGTGGACTGCAGACGAATCAGGACACATCCAGAGTGGACCGCCGGAGGCGCATGTGTGGTTTAGTGTGGTCGTGAACTGATGGATTGGGACGCGCCCATGAGGTTTGTGTGTGTGTGTGTGGTGGTGTTTCTGCTGTGAATAGGATGAGGATGTTTGTGACACGTCCACATCCAGGGTGTCCATGTGCC
>JAUCMX010000002.1:31350378-31360378 GCA_033459395.1 Hemibagrus guttatus
TATTATTATTATTATATTTATTTTTTAAATATTTTTATTTACATATTTATTATTATGACTATGATTATTATTATTATTATATTTATTTTTTTTAAATATTTTATTTACATATTTATTATTATTATTATTATTATTATTGTTATTATTATTATTATTATTATTATTATTATTATTATTATTATTATAAACACAGATTTAATAGTTTACTACTAATCTAATCTGATCAGTTTGATTTTATTCAGTCTGTGGCATTCTGCAGATTTGCACTTGGTGTGTGTGTGTGTGTGTGTGTGTGTGTGTGTGTGTGTTTACGCCTATCTCCTTGTTACGCATGATCTGTTTCCCTCGCCATGTGCTTTTCCCACTTGTCGTGTCTTTTTTTCTTTCTCCCTCTTCTTCCCGTGGCTGCTGTAAGTCTGCTCTCGCGCCTGCTCTCGCGTCTCCTCTCGTGTCTCCTCTGCACTGCTGCTCTTCTCCATAAAAGAGGACTTTGAATAGCAGCGTGTTCAAAGATGCTGCGCTGGTTGATCCACTCACAGTTGTTCTGTGTGTGTGTGTGTGTGTGTGTGTGTGTGTGTGTGTGTGTGTGTGTGAGAGATGAGGGCCTTTAACCATCTGTCTGTCTGTCTCTTAGAGATAAGGCCGTTCGGAGTGATAATACACCTGCAGTGTGTATTAAGGACACGCAAGCTCAGCTATTGGTGACTAAATATTTACTCCTGACTCTATTATTCTCTCTCTCTCTCTCTCTCTCTCTCTCTCTCTCTCTCTCTCTCGACTCCACACCTTGTTCTCCCACAGCGACTAGTCCTTTAATGATACTCCTTCGAGTGGCTAAAGACATTTTACGCCGCCCCTCACGCTCTCCGCTGCACACCACTTGAAAGAGGAAGTGGGTAAAACCTTGCCTATAGGAACAGCTAGCAGCGGGCTGACTAGCTTCAGCACCGCCATCGTCTTTGTTAGCGCTGCGAAATGACACGTTTGTCTCAAACGCAGAGTTTTGATCGATGCTCCTTCAAGCTACAAGGATTCCCTCCTAAAGCACAAGCCGACTCTGCCATTCTCTTTTAAGTCTGAGTGAGGCGAGAGCAAGGAAGCGTGCGTGACGCTATCTGGAGCAGCGAGTTATCGCAGCGCAGCCGGAGAGCTCAGCACGGTTCGATAATCACTGCCGCTCTTTTCTCTTGCATCACTTCTTCCCCACCAACACATGATTCAAGATGGCTGCAATCCGACGCTCTCCCACTGTTCCCGGGCGACACACTCCGTTCATTCCGCACGCCCGAGCCACGCCGCCGCGTAATTGTGATGGGTCTCGTAGCTATGCGGTCGGTCGCCCCTTAAGGTAGATAGCGCAGGAAAGATTAGCCTCAGAACAAAGATTGAAGGCTGGTTAAAAAAGACGGAAGACGAGAAGAAGCAAGTTTAGAGGCCTGAATAAATTAGAGAGATGTACGCAGCGCGGCCGAGCGTGCCGCTTAGATCTGTGTACGTGTCAGCCACTTTAGTGCAGCTAATCCATCTGCATGAGGACGCATCCGATGGGAGCCGCCGCCGCCGCAGCCGCTGCCGCTACTGTAATGGCTGTAGTCTTTAGGAGCTCATGTTTTTTTGTTTTTTTCCCCACCACTTTCTGCTGCTGTCTGGCGCTCGTATCGTATCCGGAGCCGGATCTACCCTCTGTATGTTGTACGCGCCGGTGACAGGTTGGCGGTCTCCAGTTGCGCTGATTAAAATTCATGAAAACAAACTTTGAGCAGCAGAGCGGCGTCAGAGAGACAGCTCCCACGGCCCCGGTATCACCAGGAGCGGGTTAGAGCCGGCTCATATGTTACACGTGTACACACTGCGAGAGCCAGACGAGTTTAACTAACGTTAACGAAGGCTCCG
Organism: Hemibagrus guttatus; assembly: GCA_033459395.1. Lineage (NCBI taxonomy): Eukaryota > Metazoa > Chordata > Actinopteri > Siluriformes > Bagridae > Hemibagrus > Hemibagrus guttatus. The sequence continues at coordinate 31,352,272 of JAUCMX010000002.1, forward strand.
ACGCTGAGGGGATGATCGGCCTTTCCTCACACACACACACACACGTCTCTTTGTAGCCTGATTTTTAAGCTAAATGAGATTTGTCGAGCGGTGAACTTGTGGTTAGTGTAGTTTGATTAAATCTTGTGTTGTTGTAGTGAAGGACAGACTCGTCCTCATCCTCATCCTCGTCCTCGTCCTCATCTCTTCACCTGGATAAACACAGGAGCTCGGGCTTGACGCCGGCGTGTCCTGGAAGAGAGTGTGTTGTCCAATTTAAAAATAACAAACAAACAAAATATGGACACACACACACACACACACACACACACACAAAACACACATGGTGCTTTCACTTTCAGATTATTGACTTTGCCTTTTTGCCTGCGAGCGTGTTAAAATCCCAACCTGAGCGCTATGTTGATTAACCACATTTGCCCCATAAAGGTATAATTACTCATATCCTTAATCTCTCCATGATCTCATAATTACAATATCATGTACCCATTTCTCCGGCTAATATGTCAGGGGGACTCAGCTAAAATAGATTAGGTTAATTATTTTGCCCAACTCTCCTCAAAGCAGGCCAGTTTTTTGGTTAAGTGATAACCATCTCTCTCGCTTTCATCCGCTTTTTCCCATTAAACGGATCCCTGGCCTTGTTCTGTCGCGGCTCGTTCGAGCGTGTTTAAGCTCATCGTCTCGGATGTGTTAATACCGAGGTTTTAATGAAGACATGACGGACGGACGGACGTTCTGGGAATTGGGTGTGTGTGTGTTTTTTTTTTTTAAATGGTCAACACACGTGTGTGAAGGTGGAGGAGGATGGAGCTCTGGGCCTTCTCTTCTGTCTGCTCTTCATATCTAATGGAATTACAGAAGAAATGACGCTCATGTGTGTGTGTGTGTGTGTGTGTGTGTGTGTATGGGCTTATTTCTTCCTCACATTTTTTTTTTTTCGTCTAAAGGGATTCGGCTTCGGACAAAACTTCTCCATAGAAATAACGGAAATAGAAACGCCGACTCATTTTCCGTCTATTTCTTTAAATAAAGCAAGTTTTAATGTTTCCACACGAGAAGAAAAATAAATATCACGCCGTAATGTTCTGTTCTCACGATACAAGCGCGCAGCACCGGGGCGGTTCCCTCAAGAGAGCTGCTTTATATCCTTTATTAGAGAACCTTGAGGATTTAATGTACCTTTAAAACCTGTTATTTATTGCATTTTTGTGTTACATAATTGGGCCTCGAGGACCAGTGTCGCACCTTCCAAGGCACATTTACATTATTGTGTAGCACGGAGAAGCCAAATGTCGCAGCGCTATATGCTAGCTCGCGCTTTAAACCTCGATGCTTTTTCATAAAGATATACATGAGGGACACTGTGAGGATCTATCAGCTGAAGTTTCTCTCGTTTATGGTTTATAGCTGTTAATTAACGTGTGTGTGGTAAAGATAAGTGTGTGTGTGTGTGTGTGTGGGATCTAAAAGTTTTAAATCGTATAAATCAGTGGCTCGGAACTATATATATATATATATATATATATATATACTACACAAGCACAGAAAGAGGAGCAGGCTTCTTATCACTGCTACACTGGAGAAAAAACAATTTATAAACACCGACCAGGCATAACATTATGACCACCTGCCTAATATTGTGTTGGTCCCCTTTTTGCTGCCAAAACAGCCCTGACCCGTCATGCACTGTGTATTCTGACACCATTCTATCAGAACCAGCATTAACTTCTTCAGCAATTTGAGCAACAGTAGCTTGTCTGTTGGATCGGATCACACGGGCCAGCCCTCGCTCCCCACGTGCATCAATGAGCCTCGACCGTCCATGACCCTGTCTCTGGTTCACCACTGTTCCTTCCTTGGACCACTTTTGATAGATACTGACCACTGCAGACCGGGAACACCCCACAAGAGCTGCAGTTTTGGAGATGTTCTGATCCAGTGGTCTAGCCATCACAATTCGGCCCTTCGTCAAACTCGCTCAAATCCTTACGCTTGTCCATTTTTCCTGCTTCTAACACATCAACTTTGAGGACAAAATGTTCACTTGCTGCCTAATATATCCCACCCACTAACAGGTGCCATGATGAGGAGATCATCAGTCTCATTCACTTCACCGGTCAGTGGTCAGAATGTTATAGCTGACCGGTGTAGTTTACATACTATTTATTTTATTGCTGGTGCTGAATTTCAGTTAAACATGTTTCTGAAGACTGGATCGTATGATGTAGAGTGAGACCTTGGTGCTGATCTCCAGTGTTGTATTTAGTAGAGCAGTGGTGATCTGTGGCATTGTGGGATTGATCCTCAGCTCAGGTGTGAACTCGGGGTTTGATTTTATTCAGGACTACTCAGAGCAAAGTCCTCGCTCTAGTCATGTTGGACAAACGAAAATTAATTGTATTAATTTTACTCAATTTAATCAGATGGAGGTGACATATGCGCTTGAATTAACCCTTTTTTACCGATACTACAGTGTGTATAACTGATTTACGGGGACGTTTTCAATCAGTGTAAAGAACTGAGTGATGTTCAGGCTGTGAGTCTGATCTAAAACGAGTCAGTGTGTTGTAGACGAGTGTTTTTCCCCCTGTTGGATAACCTCACAGAATTTTACTGGTTGAAGATGAAATTCGAGCTGCTTTTTAGATGAACAAGCACTCGGAGCATCTCAGAGAGCAGAAATGGAACTTTTCTGTGAATATATCACTCCTAGTAGTCTAGTGAAAAACAGAAATACTTCTGAAACACTACAAATTCCTAAAGTCCTGGGTGTCCACTTTCATATGAGCTTCATATTAACCTCCACTGTGGAGTGAGACATGACTCAATCATCTACATGAACACAACAAACACAGGAGGAAATGACTTTTTTGAGGATCAGGATCTCTGGATGTTGTAGCTCTTTTCCTTGGTCTGTGTTAATGTAATGAGATAGCTAGCTAGCGATCAGATCCGATCCCCTTATAATTTCAGCTAGCTAACGTGAATTTAACCTCTTCTCCATTTTATTTATTGTTTATATACACGGATGCGTGCTGCAGTTCAGCCCAGAGAAACACACTGGGGGAAAATAAAGAAATAAATAAAGTATCACTCCTAAGTCTTCAAACTCGGAGTAAGCGACTTTACATGATGTCGGAGTGAATGTTAGTGTCGAGCCGGTTGATGGATGGGACCGGCGAGAGCGAGCTATGCTAAGATATGGATTTAAGAGAATGCTGACATAGCCTGCTGTAAAAGGGTCTGGACTCTTCAGCGCTCTCTCAGGAGGCCCGTGAGAAGCTGCTAGCGTGTCCCCCCCTGCCCTCTGCTGCAATTTGTCATCGCCATTGACAGGCTTTGAGATTTTTTTTTAAACGCCGGATGTGTAACCTGACAGCTCGTCATTTCCGCCCTGCTCGCTCACCTCACGCTAAAATCTCCAAATTCATCCGAAGATCTCGATCCTGCACGTGAAACCAGGTGGGAAGTTCCATCAGAGACCGCTCAGGAAAGTCAGGAGTTTTTAGCAGCTTGTCTTCTTTTTTTTCCTTGCGGTTTTTCATTGGCGGATGTTCGTGAAAGATTTCCTTTTCACGACAGGCAAAGTAGTTGAACGCAGAGATGTTCATCAGAAGGGAATCGATCCTATCGATCAATACCGTGAGTCGGGTTTGTCAAGGATATGCCAGGGATGTCATGTTCTGCGAAAAAAGCTGTATAAAGCTCTATAAATCTCTGTCCATGTAGAGCTAGGCTGCAGTGGAGCTCACGTGAGTTCGGCTCTCGGTTTGTGAGATTAGTGCTGTCTGATTATTTTAAAACCTGCTTTAGGTTCAGAGTATTATTCTGTTAAAAGGATGCTGTTATTATTTTGAAATAAATCACAGAGAGTATGTAAGACTGTGCTGTGATTGCTCTCTGATTAATTAGAAATGTAGCAACAAAAATCCATCGTTAGATAGATGTTAGCTAATTTTAAGCTACTCATTTCACAGGAGGCGGGGTTTGTGAGAATACAGCTAAGGAAAAATAAACAAACGCACAAACAAATCCTTCTGTGAGTTTATCAAACTTCCTCGATCAAATCCAAGATACTCGGTCAAATACTGCCTACTTCTCAGATCCCACCTGCCTCCCAAATCCCACCCACTTTTCAGGACACTCAGCCAAATCCCACCCACTCCATTAAATCCCACCCACTTCTCATGACACTTGATCAAATCCCGCCCACTTCTCAAATCTCGACAACTTTTAAGAACACTCAGCTAATTCCCACCCACTTTTCAGGACACTCCATGAAATCCTACTCACTTTTTGGGACACTCCGTCAAATCCCACCCCCTTCTCAGGACACTTTATTAAATCCCACCCACTTCTCAGGACACTTGATCAAATCTCACCCATTTCTCAAATCCCACCCACTTCTCGGGACACTTGATCAAATCCCACCTACTTCTCAGGACACTTGATCAAATCCCACCTACTTCTCAGGACACTTGATCAAATCTCACCCACTTCTCAAATCTTGCCCCCTTTTCAGGACACTCAGCCAAATCCCTCCCACTTCTCTGGACACTTTATTAAATCTCACCCACTTCTCAGGACACTTGATCAAATACCGCCCCCTTCTCAAATCCCACCCACTTTTCAGGACACTTGATCAAATCTCACCCACTTCTAAAATCCAACATACACACATGTCCTGTTCCAGATTTAGTTTCTATTATCATATCCTCCAGAGACACAGCTAAGGCTCCATGAAGGCTCTTAACCCGCTCACACCATCATTCGTATATATATATATATATATATATATATATATATATATATATATATATATATATATATATATATATATTAAACATGGGAAATAACAGTGTGAAGGTCTGTTTTATCATTTATCAGCATGGACACGCCCCTAACATTTCCTCATAACTCTTCCCAGATTCCTTGAGATATTCCTCCTTATACAACTCATCACTCCACAGAACGACAGATGAACAAGTTCTCTAAAGCCACAACCGTCCATTAGTGCTAATCTGACCTTTTCCAAAATGACACAAGTCTTATAAAACAAATGGGATGAGTGTGTGTGTGTGTGTGTGTGTGAGAAAGAGAGAGAGAGAGAGTCGGCTAATGAGATTTGCGTCCCTAAGCTGGAGTCTTTTCCTCTCAAAGGCTAAATCATAGGCTCAGTCAGTCTTGTATTAACCCTCATTTTAAATCACTCACGGGTGAGCAGAGGTCCAGATCTCTGCTAATACACGCTAATCAGACTCTCTGTCACGCTTTAGGCTTCAATTTACGTTAGCTAAAAGGAACGCGCAACACCGAGATGATTTCCAAAATCCAATTCGCCGTCCGTCAGTAGCGAGGCTTCAATAAGGTCACATATTTGCAACAGCACTCTTTATTCCGACGTTTAAGCAGATCCAGCCTGGCGTTTCCGCTTTCCTTTCCGTATCTCAGGATTCCGATTTATTTCACGCTTGGGGATTTTTTTTTTCCTCCAAGCGCACTTTTTCAGACCGAAAACTGAAATGTTAATTTTTCCTAGCTGAGGTCAAAAAGCAGACAGGCCCACGTATTGATTTTTTTCCTCCGCACCCCCGTCTCACCCCTTCACAATCGCAGGTGGCGAGGAAAACGCTCTCTGCGGAATGGGAAAAAAAGCGGGTTCGGGTTAACAGGGGCCTAAAATCCGGCTCGGTGCAGAAAGTGCTGTAGAGCAAGGCCGGTGCGATAGGCATGTAAAAGGGCACCGATCGCCGAGCCACTCCGGAATTGGAAATCAATACGGCAGCAAAAGCATTGGCTTAGCTGGTAAAAAGAGGTTAAATGGGAGTGCACTACAGACGAGCCAATTCCCCCGCCGTGACCTCTGGGTGATGTCATTACTTATATACTCAAAAGGGCTGGAATTAATGGAAGATCAGTCGCTCTGTCTGCCTTCACTGCCTTTCTACACACTCCATGTTTTTACTGCTTTCTCCAGTGGGAATGCTGGGACTCTCTCTCTCTCTCTCTCTCTCTCTCTCTCTCTCTCTCTCTCTCTCTCTCTCCTCTCTCTCTCTCTCTCTCTCTCTCTTTTTCTCTCTCTCTCTCTCTCTCTCTCTCTGCTGTGAGTGTGTGAGTTATTTTCAACACTAAATAAAACACCTCAGGATGTAAAGTTTCACAGAAATGATGACTCCTAATAATCAGCTTATCCTAAACGCATCACACGTTCTGCATTTTTATCTGTTTATTGTTACATGTAGTTACTTCCTGTAGCAGCTGTAAAAATTTCCCTTCTTCCCCTGCTTTCCTCTCTCTGTTTTTTTTCTTACCGTAACAAATCAGAGCGAGTGTTTTAATAGAAAACTGACCTTCTAGAAAATTAATCAACAATTTCTGACCAATCAGAGGCCAGAACTCATTAGCACTGTGGGGCAAGGCACCAAGAATCATAATAAATTCTAATAATTTACGTTTTTTTATTAACATTTTTGGATTAGACTTCACATTTTGTATCGATGTAGTTGATGAATTTAAAGTGCAGTGAAAATATTTAAAATGTTTTAAAAATAAAATAATGAATGCACAAATAAATATATAAATGTTTAAATTATTGTTTTTTTAATTACTTTATTTAAAAAAAAATTAAGCTACTCCGGAAAAGAGTTGGTATTAATATATTGTGATATTTATACAGAATATAAAAACCGTAAACATTTCATATAATGATCATATGACATTAAATAAATCTCAATCTAAATAATGACGGATTTTTGTATGCTCTTCTAAATGTATTATTATCCCAGTGTGTAATATTCGCACCTCACGTTTTTTCATTTACTGGATGTGAAAAAAAAATGCAATTTAACTCTAGAAACACGGCCATTATCACATATTTTATTAAAATTTGACCCGAGATACATTTTACGACTATTCATTGTTAGATTAATTCACATTAACCCACATTAAACCTATAATAAAGTCAGGTGACACTTGCATTAATTAATTCAGTCTGCCTGCATGTGACTAAAAATAACCACATTAATTAGCAAATAATTAAAAGCCTAAAATCTGGAAGTTGATTTTATATATATATATGTGTGATATTTAATTACATAAAAAATAAAAAAACAAATAAATAAATACTAAAAATAAAATAATAATAATAATAATAATAATAATAATATGTTAATGGTGGTCTGTTAATAAAACTCTGAGCTCACAGCTTGTCCATGTTTAAAAAATTGTAGTCTTAAAAAAAAAAAAAAAAAAAAAAAAAATATATATATATATATATATATATAATATATATAAAATATATATATATATATATATATATATATATATATAAAAGAAATAAAAATAAAGAATAAATAAATAAATGCTAAGAAATAAAATAATAATAATAGGAATATTATGTTAAGACAGTGTGTTAATAAAAGTTTGAGCTCACAGCTTGTCCACATTTTAAAAATGTTAGTCGTTAAAATATTTTAGAAAAAAAAAGTAAGTAAATTAAATAAAAATGAATAATAAATAAATACAATAGTAATAATAATAATAATAATAATAATAATAATAAATTAATTTAAAATAAATTATAAATAATTGAATACTAAATAAATATAATAATAATAATAATAATATGTTAATGACAGTGTGTTAATAAAACACTGAGCTCACAAATTATCCACGTATGAAAAATGTTAGTCATTAAAAACAAAAGACACCTGAGCGCGACCCGAAGCTCAATCTCTCCAGACCTCGGGGGTAACGCGGAGAGAAGACGGAGAGCAGGTGGATCAGTCACCCAGAGTTTTTGGCAAGAGCGATCAATAAAGGAACGAGCGGAGTCGGGCGTGTTTTATATATCGAGGCGTATTAACTAGATGGATGGTGTCTTCCGTCTCCGACGGTCCCATTTGTTACACGGAGCACGTCAATTACAACATATTTTAATCCACTGTAATATTAAAGATGATGAACAATGTGCACTTTAGGCAGGAAGGAAAAAAAAGAAAGAGGACGGACGAAGAGACGGATGGACGGATGAGTCAGGGAATGAGCGATCGGGAGTTGAGACACGGGCCTTGTGGCATCAGATGAGCTTTTTGTTTGTTATGTCAGG
>JAUCMX010000002.1:31367878-31372878 GCA_033459395.1 Hemibagrus guttatus
TTCTAGCGTCTGCCCACATGCATCATGTCCGTCAAACACGGTCCAGTGGCTCACTAAATCAATCCACAGTGAGACTTTTTGAAAAAAACAAAACAAACACCAGCACCTTTTCCCGTATTCGATTACAGAAGTTCACGGCACTGAGTGACCCCAGGAAACTTTTACAGAGAGTTGAGATCTTAAGCTAAGATTATAAGCAGAGTTTTATTTTCTTGTACAGCTCTACACAAGTCCTAAAGACTGTTGTGTTTGTTTCTCCAAGAACCTGAAGAACATCTGCAGAACAATCAGCTTAGAACAATGTGTGAAGCCTGCACTATCCAGCTCCAGCACTTACCAACATTAACACACACACACAAACACACACACACCAACACTGCCCCCAAAAAACACTGTGATCAAACACCACAAGCAGTCACTGGGAACACAAACACTAGCAAACACCGTGATCGAACACCGCACGCTTTCGCTAAGACAGTAACATAAACAAGTCAAACACCAGACAACACACAACGCCATTGTTAGTCAAACACTACCGACAACACACAGCGCATGTGTCTGCCAAACACTGTCATCAAACCACTACAAGCATCCACAAAGACAATAACACAGATACCAGCAAACATCATGAGCAAACAGCATCAGCATTTCCTATGACAAAAAGAAATGAACACCAGATAACACTGATCAAACACCACACACTTTTAGTACTACAGCAACCACTGTCCACTAAATACACTGAAACGCCAGAATACACTGTGATCAAACACTACACGCATTCACTAAGACAATTACAAACAGCAAATAACAAACACCAGCATTCTCCTCCAAACACCAACATTCCCTGCCAAACACCAGCAGTCTCCTTCAAACACCAGCAATCTCCTCCAAACACCAGCAATCTCCTTCAAACACCAGCAATCTCCTCCAAACACCAACATTCCCTGCCAAACACCAGCAATCTCCTCCAAACACCAACATTCCCTGCCAAACACTAGAATTCTCCTTCAAACACCAGCAATCTCCTTCAAACACCAGCAATCTCCTTCAAACACCAGCAATCTCCTTCAAACCCCAGCAATCTCCTCCAAACACCAACATTCCCTGCCAAACACCAGCAATCTCCTTCAAACACCAGCAATCTCCTCCAAACACCAACATTCCCTGCCAAACACCAGCAATCTCCTCCAAACACCAACATTCCCTGCCAAACACCAGCAATCTCCTTCAAACACCAGCAATCTCCTTCAAACACCAGCAATCTCCTACAAACACCAACATTCCCTGCCAAACACCAGCAATCTCCTTCAAACACCAGCAATCTCCTCCAAACACCAACATTCCCTGCCAAACACCAGCAATCTCCTTCAAACACCAGCAATCTCCTTCAAACACCAGCAGTCTCCTTCAAACACCAGCAGTCTCCTTCAAACACCAACATTCCCTGCCAAACACCAGCAATCTCCTTCAAACACCAGCAATCTCCTCCAAACACCAACATTCCCTGCCAAACACCAACAATCTCCTTCAAACACCAGCAGTCTCCTTCAAACACCAGCAGTCTCCTTCAAACACCAGCAATCTCCTTCAAACACCAGCAATCTCCTCCAAACACCAACATTCCCTGCCAAACACCAACAATCTCCTTCAAACACCAGCAATCTCCTCCAAACACCAACATTCCCTGCCAAACACCAGCAATCTCCTTCAAACACCAGCAATCTCCTTCAAACACCAGCAGTCTCCTTCAAACACCAGCAATCTCCTCCAAGCACCAGCATTCTCCCCCAAATACCAAAATTCCCTGCCAAACATCAGCATTGTCCTTTAAACACCAACATTCTCAGCCATGCACCAACATTTTCTGCCAAACACCAGAATTCTCCTTCAACCACCAGCATTCTCCTCCAAACACCAACATTCCCTGCTTAACAATAGAGTTCTCCTTCAAACACCAGCATTCTCCTTTAAACACCAATATTCCCTGCCAAACACCCAGATTCTCCTCCAAACACCGTATACCCATCAACCACTAAAATTATGCCAACAATCTGAAACACCAACACAGAACGTCAAGCAGCAAAAAAATATATAAACCCTATCCTCACATTAAACACCACAAAGCAACAACCATAATCAATAAGGCCAAGAACACAGCCGCTTTAATCAAGAAAAACCAACACCACCCAGTTCTCCATCAGACTTTCTCCATCAAACACTCACTCAATTATTCACCAACAAACACTAAGAACGTCCATCAATTACAAACACACACGATCACCAACACTGAAACCTCACACCCGCATCAAACATCAACACTCCTGCATCAAACACCGTTACGCTGCGGTATTGCTGCCTGACGCCAATAAACAAACACAATAAACCCATCAAGCACCAACACCACCTTTCTTCATCAAACACCAGCCTGCTGAAGGTGTCATTCTCCTGCTGTTTGCTGTGACATGATGCATTGATGAAGTTCAGATTCAGGAAGAGGAGACTCGGAGCGTGAAGAGGCGTCTTAAACACCTTCATCTGCATTGCATCAGATTTGTCGGTGTTGTAAACATCATCACGCTTTCAGAGCGACGTGTCCGTGCTCCACGTGTCCGTGTCCCTCTCTCTTTTTAAGTGCAGTTTGTTACAGAAAACCCTGACTCCACCGGTCCTGTAACACTGCAATTTGCATGATGATATGCGCCGAGCGATACTGTAGATTTACACTGAGGCTTTTGTGCAGATGTGAGATCAGAAGCAAATTGCTGCCCTTATCCCATAATCTCAGCCTGAGCTTGCTGTAATGTGTTTGTTCTGCTTTCTGCTAAGTTTTTTTTTTTTTTTCTTCCATTTTCTCCCCTCCGTTCTGTCCATCCTGTCTGTCCGTCTGGTTGCTTAGCTGTCTATCAAACTGGCCTTTGGGTGGAACCGTATTATCTTCCAAACTCTCTCTCTCTCTCGCTCTCTCTCTCTCTTTCTCTCTCTCTCTCTCTCTCTCTCTCAGCAGGATGTTGAGAGCAGATTGGTCAGTATGTAACCCACATCTTTATCTGCCCCCTGGTCACAGACCTGATACCCATCAGCCTCATCTCAACGGCAGGAGAGACCTCTGTCTGTCTATCTGTCTGTCTGCCTGATGAGGTCAGGTTATGGCAAACCATTGGCAGGGTCATTTCTCTCTCTCTTTCACTCTCTCTCTCTCTTTCACTTTCTTTCTCTCACTCCTTCTCACACATCTCTCAAGTTCCTCTGTGTCCGTAAAGATCATCTAGAAGTGATTTTTGAGATTGTTTTTTTTCCTCGCTCACACAGGAAGGAGTAGCGAGTGTGTTTTTGAGTGGTCAGCTGGCACTGGAGAGGCAGGCAGCCTGTCCTTCTGCTCAAAACCGAACCTCCCGCCAAGTGGCTTCATTCAGCTCTGGTTAAACTCTCTCTCAAAAATCTCTCAAGAGCTAGACCCTGCCTCGAGGAGCTCATAAAAACTCTGTGAAATGTACTTTCACATTTCCACCTCTTTCCACTCCCACGGTGCTACGGCTGCTCAGCCTGGGAGAAGGAAGAAAAAAAAAAGAAAAAGGAGACGGACAGTCCTTCGATATCGAGGGCCGCACTTAATGAAAAGCGCAGCTCCAACGTCGACCCGAGCCAAACGTAGCAAATCGGATATGTCCCATTAGTGCCACAAGTGGCACGCAAAGTCCCAGGTTTGACTTGAAATAACATTTAGAAGTGTTCTCGATGTAAAGAAAATATAGCTGCAATTAATCTGTCTGGATTTATGGCCAATTCCCTACGCGTGATTTAGGGCCTGGAGGTCCACCAGGAGTCGTGAGAGTCTACCGCAACTATAAAGTTGATCTAGGTGCTTGTTATGGCAGGTGAGGGAGAACAGTTTGGCTATTGTGTAACTGTAACAACACAACACAGATCAAAGTGCAGGCTTTTACACCAGACCCGGTGCTCAGAAAAGTCCGAGACTCTCTCTCCGAGCCACGCGGCTTATCCGTCCAGACGCCAAACATACCGTTAAGATGACAGCGTCTGACAGTAATTGGACGGTTCTCTACATTGGACACATGTGTTTCCTCACTTTCTTTTTCCGCCACCTCGCTTTCACACGTCCGCCCACAAACACAAACACTCCGTCTCCATCCGGTCCCCTGATTCCAGCCTCTATCACACTTCTCCTCTCCTCTCTCACCGTCTGCCTGGCCATTTCAGAGTTCACGCGGTCTGCTCCTGCGGGGTTTAGAGCCGACACGGAGGACCGAGCGGCACCGACAAGTCCGAATCAAAACGCCTCGGCCGAATCCGACACCTGAGATTTTAGCGGCTTGGTGTTGCTATCGATCCCCACACTTGTACGGATGAGTATGAAGGATTACGTCCAGACTTGTTTGTAAGGTGTTATGTTTCTTTCGGTCTGCACCAGATTTTTTATTTTTATTTTTTAAGAAAAATACATTTATAATTACTTTCACATAACGCCAACAGGAGTTCAGATATCACTTAGGATAGAGAGACGAATTCCGCAGCCGGCGCTGAAATTCACTCCAGTGTCAGAATTTTATTTACGCGACAGAATATATGAGCTCGCGACAGCAAACGAACACAACGTTTAGTCATTTTTCTTCACAAGTCAATCTTGTACTTCTGTCCCAGAGCAACATTTGCGTGTGTGTGATGGGAAATTATTCAGCGAGGCCGTGCTGATCGATGCGGGCGCTATAAAGATTAGTTTGAGGCTTGATGACTGAATGGTTGGCATAACAGGAGCCATTAGCGTGCTGCGTAACTGTTCGTTTTTCTCTTATGGCAGGTCAGATAAGCGAGTGTGTGTCCTGGGTGATGAGTGGAGCATCGTTCGCCCTGAAATGTCAATCAGTGCACTTCATTAGTTTGCCACATTAACTGATGGACTCTGTATAGGCATACACGTGTGTGTGTGTGTGTGTGTGTGTGTGTGTGTGTGTGTGTGTGTGTGTGTGTGTGTGAGAGTTTAG